>DWBH01000879.1:0-10764 GCA_018230765.1 Ernsta delagoae
AAACGGCTTGACCGATTCTCATGAAATTTTGTGAGCGTATTGAGTAGGTCTGAGAATCGGCCAACATCTATTTTTCAAATCCCTAAGTGATATTTTTAATAGGCGTTACGGAGTTCGCGGAGTCAGCTAGTGTTTAGATATTTTTAAGTTACCTACGTTATCCATACATATAAAATCCTTTGTCCTGAATGACTGACAGACTGACTGATGGATCAACGGACAGCCTAAACCTAAGTATGTATGTATTTATTAGTAACTTACGGGGACGAAGTCGCGTGCATACTCTAGTAGGTACCTATATGATAAAATTTAAAAATATGCTTTACGGCAATCTATAATCAATCTAAAGATTGATTTATAGATTGCCGTAAAGCCGTTAAATAACCGTAAGCCGTTAAATAACTCTTTAGATTTAACGATCGTAAGTTTTTCACACACGGCAAAAACTAAATAAGTAGTAGGTATTTTTAATTAAAATAGATTTCATAACTAAATTATTTCTACATGGGGTATCATAGGTATGTATATATGTATATGGTATGCATATGTAAAAACCGTTTTTATTTATAACAATGAAACACAAAATACGCAAATACATACATATGCAGGTAATGCAATTTGTTAAGTTTTTATTATGTTACGTATTATTTATTTTATTTAAGTTAAGTAAATAATAATTGTGTCTCTCACACACATCATGAGAAGGCAATAAAGAACGGTTTATTTATTTATTTATTATTATTACTTTTATATATAACATAAATTATACAAAGAAGATAATAAGTACATATTTAAAAATTTTATATTTAATCTACTGTGTGAATGTTAGTAGAGTCTACGTCATAGAGTATATCCAGATAAAATAAAAATTTGGCGATTCATGTGGGTGCTAATTTTGCAGAAAGACATGAAATAGGTAAATAAAAATTCAAATAAAATAATACTGTAGGTAGATAAATGCAGAAGCATTAGCATTTTTGACTTTTCCCCTAATTTGCATCTTGTTCCGGATCCAACCATGCCGGATGTCTGCTCGCGCGAAAACTTTACTTGCATACTATTATTTGATTAATGTTCAGAGCAAAATCGTGAGAAATTCGTAGATTCTAAGTATATTAATTGAAATCTTAGAGGCAGATAAAGATACTCAATTACGATACCTATAGGTAGGTATATAGGGAAAAAGAAAGAAAAAGAATAGGTAAGTAGAATAGAAAAGAAAAGAGCTGAGTAGAAAAGTTGCCAATCACTTGTTTTAAAAAGACAAAAAAAAAGAATCGAAATTAATTAAAGTTTACATTTTAGTGACAATGTATGTATGTTACATTTTATAAATAACAGACACAGTTTTATGGTAGTAAAGTGTAGTTGTATGGTAAGGTAGTACAAAAACTCGAATATAGCTCGAATTCGGTGTGAATTTAGCCATTAGCATTGTGTGTGGAGCATAGCTCAGTCTAACTTAGTTCTATTGGTGGTCGGTTTAAATTTAAACCATTTCCAATGCGCTGTAGGTAGTACTCGACTCAGTAGTTGATAGTCGTAATTCGTATTGATTATTGAGATTCAAACTTAACCCAGTTGAGTACTGATTTCGCATAATTGTTAGGTATGTCTGAAGAGCTTTGATATCGAACTATTCTACTACTACAATATCATGTATAAAGGTAACTATTCTTGATACGATACTTTGCGTCTTTGTGTAATTCTCTTGTATTAATAAACAGTTGTGGTCCGGGTAAGTGAATCTAGCTTAAGCCCACGTAATTACAAAAGCTCTCTTTCAGTGTTCGTGTTCCCCTAAGAAAAATACTGCATTCTGCTAACGAGACCAGCTGCTTGAAGGTAGAATGAATTCATTCATAAATTAAGCAAGCAAAGCAAGTAGCAAAATTCGAACAGACAAAACAAGTGCGCTTGTTTTACTTAGAATGTATATATCTAGACTTTTGTTAACATCGATCAAGCAATGAAAAGACACAGCGTAAAGCTTATTTTGAAACGTAAATACGAGTAAGTAATAAAAATGTTTCGAAGTTGTTTCCACATAAAAATAAAGTTGCATCATAAATAAAATTACTTCAATGCATATACAGACAGTTCTTCGTTTCAGAGTATAAAAGAAAACCTTGCTTAAAAAAGTTCATGATGTTATTAAGATGAACTCAAAAGACGCACTTCATCTACCTAATGCATTAGACGTTAAAAAAATAATAAAATCTGATTATAGTTTGTAAATAAAAAAATCGGATGTTAAAACAAAAGAAAGAATAAAAAAATTAACTCTAAATTTAAAATCAGACATAACGTATTATGTGTTAATACTGTGACTCATTGTCTATTTCAGCAAGAATCAAGCGACTGCGTAACAGATAAAAAAGTAATTAAAAAAAAATCTTCGACAGCACCCAGCTATTTACTCGTAAGTATATCCGGGTGTGTGGTAGTTACATTTCGCAGTTCCTATGACAGCGAAACATATCTCATGTCAGAACGTGGAACTAATGAATCGTCGGAACTCCAGCGTGAACTGGAATGCTGGGCTTGTGATGAGAATGGTTTCAAACGTACATACCTACTTACTCCATTTTAAAGTTTCAACCTAGCTTCAAATGAGGAAATTCCGTTTTTAAGTGATGCGTTAATAATTCGAATAATTCGGTAGTTAATAATCCGAACGAAGACAAATTTAGTAATTCTCTACGTAGGTACATAATTAAAGAGCCAAATTGTATCAGACTTTTGGGAAGTCCAGTATTATTAATTTACTTATATAGACTTTTTCATGTATTACATATATTTAAAATCATCCCTGAAGGTTTGCGCATGAAATGCTTAGTTTAAGCCACAGTAATAATATTACACCAACCAGCATCTGGCCACTGTGGACTATACGGCCTAAATCCTTCTCCTCGTATCCAGCTCTGGGATAAAGTTTATGATTTTTCATTGGATAATGTTGCAGTTTAACTCAAACCCTTAATATCTACTGCTGTTCAATGATCCATTCCTGTTCACAAACGTGACAATCTGCCTAAGACTTAGATACTAAATCAAAATCGGGATAAATCTTACAAGAAGCAGGTACATACTATCAAAAACTGTTCCCTTTTGCCACCATAAAACTCCCTATGAATATCAATTCGTTCGGCAGTCTCTAGGCGTTTGACCCAAATATTTTTTTCAATTTGTGTAATAGCGTAGCCTTGTAGGGGCGGGTAATAGACGTTGACAATAATTTTCAATTACTGTTACAATGGCAGTGTCTTTATCGGAATTTATTTTTAGTGTCTCTAGGGGATAGTTTCAGAATCGACATTAAAATGTAATTTCAATGACCTGTTTGGGAATAAAATTTTATTATATAGGTGTATATAAGTAGGTAATACTTACTGCACGAAACTTATTTATTCCAAAAAACGTTAGAGAAGGTCGGGTCGGCTAAGTTATTACTTAGTATATTTAATGTACTCGTAAGTATGTAGCAACTGGGGTTCCTGAGGAATTTAAATTTTTTATATATATTATAGTTAGTGTCGCTAACCAAAACTTTTTCATTATGCTTCACTATTATTAACTTCTTTAAGCTTTACAATAACATACTTCTTAAAACAGCATTTAGGCTAGCAAATAAATTTAAGTGGAAAGTATTTAATTTCATGTGTTAGCTACCTAATTTATCAAAATTCTAAAGTATGTACCTATAGGTTATCGTCAATCCTGTTAATCATCAAATGTACTAAGTGTACAAAAGATTTTCCATTCAATTTGATATACAAAGGATACTTCGTGAATCAATACTAGGCAGTACCTATTGATAGAACTTGAAATTACCTACTATAAATCCTAGTATAATAATCCTAGAAACGTAAAAAAATATATGAGGCACCTGACATAATAATGCAATAATGTTTCAATAATAAACACACAAAAAGCGATTGTAATAACGTACGAGTAATATTGAGTTAAATAGTAGATGTTGAAGTATGTAAAACGTTGAGAATGCAATTTCTCCTACCCGGAATGTAAACTAACAGAAACTTTAGAGGTGTTTGTTAGTGTTAGTAGTGCAAGAAACATGTAGGTATTATGTACTCTCGGCAGTTAGCGTTAGTTGGTAGTAATTAGTTTGAAATATCTGTAATAGTTAAATCCTGTTCTGTTTAATGTTATGTCAAACTTCCCTAGAAATGTGTTATTCGCATGTCACTTATACATCTTTCTTAAACTATTTATCCATAAATTGCAATAGAGGAATAGGTTAGAAAAAGAGATGGATAGAGGAGAAATGGGTAGTAGGTAACATCTCAGAAGCATTTTGTTAGAGCATTTATATTAGGTAAATTGTTCCCTCAGTACAAATCACATTGAGTAGGCAGTATGTAGGTAGCAGATTGAGTAGGTGGTAGTGGGTGAAATAAAATATTTGTTATTGGAAGATATAAACTCCTTGCTCTCACAGTAAATTATATTCCGAATTATAAAGGAAAAACTCCCGAAACATCTCATAATAAAACACAATATAGGATGCATAATAATTATTTATAAATTCGGAATCACAACTAAAATTACGTATTAATGTGAACTGTGAAAATAAAAAAGGGTCCCAAAACTAAACAGACAAAAGAACAAACGCAGAATCCCAAACAAAAGGAAGGGAGCAATAAATATTAAAGTTCGCCTTAAGTGCCCTTTTTCCGACAAATTAGTGGGCCGCCTTCATTCGACCCAAATTCATGCCTTATTGATACTCTAAAAGCCCAGGGAAGTACTGTACTTAAGAACGTTCCTTGATTCAACGTTTTTAACGCACTATTTTCTAGTTCGGCGAGCACTGAATGGAAAATTGGATTGCTGTCCTATTAATATTATTAAAGCGAAAGTTTCTAAGTACGGATGAATGGATTTGGATATTTGTTAGGTACTTTTTCATGTAAAAACTAGTGAATGGATTTTAGTGAAAGTTTACAATAATACCTATAGTTTATAATAAAATCAGAAGGCTACTATTTATTAATATATTACCTTTAATTAGTCAACAATTAAAGGTAGTTATGCAATGCGTTAACGTTATTTATCAAATAAAGTGAATGTCAAATTAGTTGGGTAGATATAATTTATACAAAAAATTTTCAGCAAGTCACTTTCGCTGCCTGTTGCCGGTGCATTTTTTTAAATTTTCGTCTAAATTACATTATGACAAGCTTAAACAAACACGGCACATCCGCACGGGTCGCAGTGGAAGCCATTTGCAATTTTATATTATCCTCAGAACGACGCGACGGACGGCGCGACGCTCCCAACAGAATATTGCTTAGCACAATACCCACTAGAATATTATCAAACACAATCTTTTCAATGCTGTGGTTTAATCATCTCGTGATATGAATCTATCTATTAATTGCGAATCATAAGTATACCTAAGCACGTAACACGGGAGTAGGTACTAGGTACGCTACGCGAGAGAAGGATGTACAAAATTAAGAATCAATTAGATAAAACAAATTAAAAGCTATTCAAAATTATATAATAATGTTCAAACTCATTATAAAATATGTAGTTATTTCTTGTTTTACTCTAACATTAGTTTTGGGATTGATTTAAGATAGAGTTTGACTACCGAAATACTCACTCTCTCCGAAATCTATCTATCTTCTATTTTCTATACATTATATATAAAAATGAATTGTTGTTCGTTAGTCTCGCTAAAATCCGAGAACGGCGGAATGGATTTACCTTATCTTGGTCTTGAAATGTTCGTGGAGATCGAGGGACGGTTTAAAAGGTGAGAAAAATTAGAATGATTGCCGGGAAAACCCTAAAAACAGCCCTTTTCTATTTCCCATACGAAGGTTTGCTAAATAAAATGTGGAGTAAGTTAAAACTGTTCATAATTATAACCACTCACTGTTGTCTAAGCAATGTAGGTGTGTTCCTAACTTCAAAGAGTCAATTTACAATTTAGGTCTTTTATTTACCGATTGAAGCTGTACGAAGTCTGTCGGGTCAGCTAGTATAGCTCTATGAATAATGCTTCAAAACTATGTTTAATCCAATTTTAATAATCACGTTTAAAATTCATTACAGTTAAGGACAATTGCTTAAAAGAGCTTAGCGTTTGGTGCAAGCCGCCCTAAGAGTTTTTTAGGCCTTTGGAAGAAAAATAAATAATGAATATTGACAAAATGATCTGACTTCGTTTCGTTTCATTAGTGCAATATTTAAAAAATCCATGCAAAGTACTATTAACTGCGTCTCTCATACATGTTAATTACCATACAAATACGACACAATAAACTTTCCAGTGAATATAAATTGGTTTGAAACAATAACCTTTAATCAACCGACCACTGAACTTCATTACGGTTGTTTGTTAGTCGCAAAACTCGAAATAAATTCCAGTAACATACGTAAAACAAACATGCCATCGTATTTACCTATATTGAATTTCACAATTTCAGTACCGAAAATTTGTAAAGGTAGATAAAATATGCTATACACAAATAGCACTTATAGTTGATACTTTTATTATAGTAAGTATTAGTATAAAATATTATTAATCTCCCCAATATCATCAACCTCCATCTGTTCTCTTTGTACCTACAGGTCACTGCTCTCTTACGAAACTTACAAATTGGACAAAAGTTTTGATAAAATTTTAAAGGAGTAGAAGTATACCTAAGAATACCTATATTTATAAATGATTTTATTAAATACCTAAACAACTAAATATGTGATTAAATTTAGACTATTGATTAGGTATATTGAATCCTCATTTTTGTTTACTTATCTAAACTAACCAATGCGATATACTAACGACTAGCTTTAAAAATGTGTATTTCCAGCTACTACCCTAAGTTACTCGTAAACACACCATGCTTAAATAATCAAATGTTATAAAAATTTTACGTGCTCGAAAAGTTATTGAAAATGTTGCGTTTTTTATTTGCTTCATAATTTTTCGTTTTTTTTTTGCATCTACAAGTGATGTTCAATTAAAAAGTTTACCTACATACAAATAAAATTATACTTTTGATGTCTTCTGATTAAAAAATTATCTTAAAGTGAATGTCTTTTAAACTGTACCTACGCATACAGTTAGTAGCTTCAATAAATACTAATTAGTGTATTTCCTATTTATTTTATTATTAGATATATTATTATTTACTATTACTATTAAAAACAACAACCATTTTCGCAATTTCAATAGACAATATAACAAAGTAGGTCTGTCACATGACTCATATGCCGGACATATCTACGTTCATTGCTGACACAATAATGTTGCACAACAGCGGTGAACCTACTTACCTACCACAAAGCATGTTATTGTAGTAAGTATTAGACATAAATAATAATACATGTTGTTGAATAACCATCAGGTGTACTTACGTAGTGTTAATTGGGTTCTCTGCTGCCGTTCAGGTGATAAAATAAACATGTAGGTATTTTCAAAGCAACTATTAACAATATATGTAACAAAAACAGGAATACTTAGATTGTGATTCGAAAGAAAAAATTCTTAAAGAATCCACAAGGGAGCACACCACATTTCAATAATATTTCAAAAAACTCGTTTTTGTATCACTGCAAGTACCTACTCCGTTTCTTCCGGCTTTTCCGGAATATATTCCTTAATAATTTTTACCCGCTATTGTTAGCATAATATTAATGTGTCATTAATTTGAGGTACGATAATAATGCGGTAAAAAAATTACGGTTAATTATAGTTGACTTCTGAGATAAAATTTTGGAATGGCTTTCTTTTCACCACCTGGGGCCTTACCATCACCTCTTTATTATTTCTGTCTTAATTTGAAATTAAATATCACGATTACTTTAAAATAATATTCATTCATTTCGTCGCAAGACTGGAATAAAATAATATTATCTTACGGACCCTTATGGGGCTCTCGAATAAGTTATTTACTCGTAATATTGAAACAAAATGGTAAACTATGATGGTGTTTAGAAGTTGGTTGAAAGGTCCCAGGACAAATATTACTATAAGTAAGTTTACCTACTGCTACCTAACCTAGTGACCTAGTGTTTAATTATATTACGAAGATCGTTTGCGATTTACAACTACGAACGGGGAACATGCTCAATTGTATGTGTATATATTATTATATACTTACCGCTTTTTATAGCGCTAAAAAATATGAGGAGAAGCCATGGCCATAATTTCTGTGATGGCAACATTGCCACAATTTTTCTTATTACTTCATTCTCGAAGGAAACCTTTATGTAGTTACGTCACTAAAGTTTACTGACGGTGACATCTTGGCGTCTCCATCGTAAAAGCAGGAAATCTGGGGACAACGTAAATTTAAATCACCATTAAAAGCGTGTACGAGACGTTGTTCATATTGTTGAATATTGTTTTAAATTAAAATAGATGTTTTTTACAACAATTAAGGTGGACCTAAATGAAGTGTAATAAATTACAAACACAAAGATAGGCTTTATTTAAGCATTATTCTGACAATGTAGGTACAAATGTAAACGGCAATTTTTTTAAAATTACCTACCTATTTTTTCGTATTTTCGATGTTGATTAGTTCGATTACGTTGGTAATTATTTTTTTGTATTATATTGACAAAGCACAATATTATAATGTGATGCTACTATGAAAACAAGAAACCCGTAGATACTTGTTAAGGTCATAGCTCATTAGAACGATAGACTTTGGGGTAGATTAGATCACAGCAGTGGATCTTTATGAAGGGTAAAGGTCATAGCTCATTAGAATGCCTCGTTGACCACGCGAGGTCCACTGGTTGGCTGCGCGACGTTTATTGATAATAACCCATTATTAATCCGTGGACCACCTGTCGACACCGAGTGGACGCCGTGACGAGGAGGTGAGGAGTGGGTACCGGGGCGTTCTAATGAGCTGTGACCCTTATACTGAAAAAATATAGCTTGTCAAAATTTTACAGCATACCAAATTTAGCTAAGGCACGTTATTCAAACGAAGACTATGATCAATTTGCTCAAATTGATGCACAGGCCCTACAAGGCAATAAGCTGAATCCTTCGCACGTTCATTCAAAGGTCTTTCAATATCAGATAATATGTTACGTATTCAGTTAGCTTCAGTTATTTCGAGGGTCGGAGCTTTTCGCAGGGCAGTTGTTATAAACAAGTACATACATATTTTTTGATGACATTTGGAATTATGTTATTACTCGTTCATTCCTATGATTTTGGGATATATAATATATAATTTATGTCGTTAAAAACACCCTTAAGAGAACATACCAATTAAGTACCAATTTCAGGTGATCGGTTTACTTGTCACTTGAAAGTGTAAAAAAACCATTGATACAAACTCATATTTGCATTTATAACGTTATATTAGATACAGATACTCGTATGGTGCAGTTGACTACGAGTAAACTAATGACGATTGAATTATCACTAGATCAGAAGCGTTATCATGTTTGGGCGCATTATGTTAGATAGGTAAATAAATGACTAAAGATGTAACAACTGACACATAGAAATGTGCATTAAAATCTAAAGGAATTTCGTTTATAAGCACCTTAACCTCAGAGAGCTAAATTAATATAATACTTTTCCTGTGATATAATATAATAAGGTAAGGGGTTTAAAATCGTTGGATAAGATCACAAATAAAAAGTGTACGGGAAATAATGCACCAAATCTTCCCAATACACAACAGAAATTGAAATGTTAAGAAGCTATCTAAAATCTATAGCTACGGCTGTGCTAGGCTACGAGATCATTGATTTCCTTTTCCCTCTGCGATGTCTGCGATGGCAGCGGATGTTCGCGGCGAATCTTGTAATACGTCCATGTCCATGGAAAGCATTGAGGAATTGATTCCAATACGCCGCAAAATAAATGGAATCCACGTTTTTTCATCGAATTTATTGATGAAATTGTAACTGTGATTACACGGTTTTTTACACTGAGTCATACTTTGATGTAGCATTCTTTCGGATCCATCAAAAGACCATTGTTGCCATATAGGTGCGAAGTAGAATAATATTTTGTCGGTTAAACCACACTAATAAACTTTTTTTATTTGGTGTGATTTAATGAGAAAAAATATTGTGGCTCAATGGAGATAAACTGGTTACACTTCCGATGATATTAGATACTTACTTGCCTGTATAATATCTACAAGCAATGTTTCCGCAAGTGGCTTTTGAAAAATTAATCGGCAAGATTTCAAAAACCTCAATTATTAATGCTAAAAAAATTGTAGCAATCAAAACATAGGTATGATTAAAAATATTTTTTCATTAAGTAGTCGTAATTGAATTCATGTTATTATATTTCGTATTTCGTAGCAACTTCAAAATAATTTTGCAGGCATTTACAAAAACACTAAACATTTAAAAAATTAAAACCAAAACACGATATATCGTTATAATATTATATATTCTATGGTTTCTTACAAAGAGATACTTTACTTATATAAAGAGATCTATATTCAATGCAAAATTCTGTTCGATATGTTAATTTGTACTTGTTGTACACTCGTAACTTTATCTGTGTCATAAAATGAATTATAAACTTCCCTTGAATTTTATCAGACTGCACACAGCGTGCACAATTTGAATATAATCGATTCAATAGTTTATAAGTTCATCCCTGACAAATAAAGTGACACGATACCTATACTTATAAAATGCTTTGTCCTGAATGACTTACTGACTGACTGACTGACTGACTGACTGACTGACTGACTGACTGATGGAGCAACGCACAGCCTAAACCGCTGATCGTAG
>DWBH01000880.1:0-10763 GCA_018230765.1 Ernsta delagoae
TTAATTTGTTTAAACTAAAAGGGAAAATATCAGCCGTAGGTACCTACCAAACTAATGTTGCAGAAGAGGATCACCCAACACATTAATAGAATTTCATTATAAAAATAACAAGACGTACCTACACCAGATTTATTTAAGAGATCACTAACACAAAAATACGAGTTCATTTCTATCTATAAGTAACAAATAGATCGCGTGGCGTCGCGAAACGCGGACGAAAACAAAAGACAGCTGAGAGTTCATCGACCTACGGCAACGTGGACGTAACTTTCATTCTTAAAGCGAACCAAGTTAGTAACCTACTTTTCATTAATAAGGAGAGCTAAAAAAATGCACGAAGAAAGTATCAAAGATTGAGCGGAGCGCGAACTTCGCTGGCAGACCGCGAAAGCTTCCAGTGGCTGCGACTTCGTTTTATTTACTTTTCTTCTAATACATTTATCTTTGAAAATTACGGAGCTTGTAAAGATTTTAAGTTACGAGTATACCTACCTTTTTGGTAACTTATATTATTGTGTAATATTTATTAATGTAAACGATTGATTTATGTTGATACTTTATGTAGGTACCTACCTAGATGAAATGTATCAATTATATTATTTAGTTTTTTAGTGAAAAATTTAAGTATTTTTTTATAAAATAAAAAGCCCCTTTCCATGAGGTAAAACTTATTTAATTTTACCTTTAAATAGGATAAATATGATTGAAATTCTGAATTAACGAAAGATTCTACATAAAACATAATTATACCTACATGATATGCAGAACAATGTCAACAATGACATTATAATTTTCTTACGATTGATATTTTTAAAGATTCTTCCACTTGAAATCAACTAACCTCATCTCACACTATCCAAGCTCTAGATAGATTATATATAACTTAAGATTAAGTCCTAACTAAAACTATAAAAACGTGCACTCAAGCTGGTCTTAAGATAAGTATCAATCTTAAGTTCCATGTATTAATACGCGCCATTCTCACCAATCGCAAGGACAATGACGCTCCCAAGGACACTGAAGACGCTTCCTCATCTGTCGTATCTTCAATATTCTTACGTTAATTTTTCCCGCGCGCGCCAGACGTCGGGACGCTAAAAAAATAATTAAAACGGCGTCGGCGAGAGTGAAAGCGCGCCGTCTGCCCGCGTAATTAGTACAATGGACTCTCCCGACTTTGAACTTCGGATACTATGCCATTATTTTTCAATTTTGTTTTGTCTCAGCGAACGTCTTACCTACTTTGGAGCGCTTTTTTGAATTTGCTCGTTGTTTGAATCAGACATTGTCGTAGTCGACCGAATATCGTTTGTAGACGCTGTTAGGATTCTTGTTGAGTGTGTAGAAGTATAAGTGTACCTATAGTAAGTAGTGTGTTAAATATGTGTACCTACGTATATTCTAAAAATAACGTTTGTTTATTGATTAATTTTCCTTTACAGTTAAACTAATTTTTTGTCTCCTACATACCTACCTACTACACACGTAAATAAACAAACATAAACAATAAATAATTTCAATTCGTAAAACAACATACTTATTAATTAAAACAGAATATTATAATGACCTATAGATATATACCTATGACATATCTGCTCGTATATTATATTATCTTATATTGTTCTTGTAGCGACCACAGAAATAGGTAGGTATAAAAGTACCTACTTACATCATCTGTGAAAATTTCAACTGTCACGGTTTATTAGATACAGCTTGTTAAAGGACAGATAAAGGAGTCTTTGTAAAAGCTAGGGTCTAGGGTTCCATTTTTACCCTTATTGTTACCCTTTGGGTACGAAATCCAATGCTTCGGGTACAGAACCCTAAAAATACCTGGGTGTTTTAATACCTACGTAGGTACCTACCTGACTATCTAAAAGAAATCATTTAAAATTTTTTTTGAAGTAAATAGGAAATAAACGATTAATTATTTTCTATCTAATTAATTATTATTATTGTAGGGTCGTAAGGTACCTACTTAACTAAGTAGGTACCTATATTAGGTTCATAGGATTGTAAAGTCTAAGTAAATTGTATTGAAATTCGAATACTTAGTTCTCGATTATTTGAAAAAAATAGTCATAATATTTTTTAGGTTAGTATACATGAATCTTTCTAACAATTCTGATTCTCTTTTTTGCTTTAACATATGACGTACCTAGTACCTATCTACCTACCTACCAACTTTTTTAGTCATAAATACCTACATAAAGTATGAATTATAATTTTCCTAAAGTTAGAAAAGTGATTGAACTATTATGTACCTAAAGTATTTTATTACTTTTATCTTTGCTCTTTTTTGGCCATTATTAGCTGGAAAATTTCCTCGGGGACCATACGAAGGCGAGAAGACGACAAATTTTCTAAATAACCAGATAGGTAGAGCTACGTACCTACCTACCTACCTACATACTGTCTTACCTACATAAGCAAGTACCTACTTGGGAAACTAATTTTCGTAAGAAAGTCGGATTGCTATGAATCCTTACACGCTTTCAATTTACTGAAGCCAATAATATCCGACATAGAATTTTTCCTTTCTTTATTGAAAACTTGAAAATTAATTCCTCCACCTAATTTCCTCCAGCTGAAATATGATGTTGTACGAACACACGCGTGCGTGACGCAAATTTCGTTACGTCGACATAGGGTTGCCGAAACTACCCCCGCGCCCGCGGCATCAATCTTCACCCCTTGGGCCACCTACGACCGTATAATACAATAATATATGTCTAACATTCGGACCAGCCCTGTAGGTAGCTCCGTCCTTGTCGCACCTGTGCACCGCGGGCGGGTGGGCAAGAGACAGCTAATGTGGGGGTGTCCTAAAGGGTGTAGGGTGTGTGTTGGGGGTGCTATTGAAATTGAAGCGGGGTTTAGGCGCGGATGACGCCTGGCTGGAGAATGGATGGAAATTTCCTCAATTTAGCGTTTTCACCAACAAAGGACGCTGTTTAATTTTTGGTTTTTGTTGAGCCGTTCAGGTGAGGCGCTTGTGTGCTTCCTATATTAATATGTGCGTGGGTCGTATTGTTCGCTTTTTGAGGGGCTTATAAAATTCGACTTGTTTTAGCGCCCACGTTTTCTAGGCGCGGGATGAATACAAAATCATTAATAGGGTTCATAATATTATTATGGCGTTTCGATGGAAAGTGATCTCAATACCTAATTATCATCTACGGGCTACCTACATACCTAAGAAGTAGTTTTATTTTTTACTAATAATAAAATTTTGCCTATTTTTCTACTTTGTTGCATAGGTTTCTTAGTTAGTAAGTAGGTACCTTATGTAATATTTACCTACTTTTAGGCAGGTAATAAAATAAAGGTCTTATTTAATAGATATCTGTTATCTGTTACAAAGAATAATTTTTAAAGCCCATACTAATATTTATTCCTACTCGTAATTACCTTATGTGTGTTATGAGTGTTACATTACACATTCAAAATTCATTGTTCTGTGTCCGTCGAAACTTGACAACGGGATTGCATCATTTAGAAATTAGTCGAGGACTCCCGAAGAATACCTACAAGAATTAGCCATTCTATTCATAAAACAAACGTCTTGTCCAAATCGCGCTGTAAGGCCGCATCCACACTAAGCGAAGGTCGAGCGGGCTTACCCACACAACGCCCCCACAGTAATCTGAACACAATTAATTAAGCCGCGAAACTTTTACTGCACCGATTTATATTCGAGACGGGTCTCACTTATTTGTGTTTACTTTTATCTGGGCGTACCTTTATCTCTTGGTTTCGCTGTGATGTGGTGAGGCTTATTTGCAAAGGAATAAACTTTATGGCACGTTGTAGAGTTGAGGGGCTTATTTTTAACACTAAGGGCTCATAAAAACTTCATAGATTGTTACTTAAGGTAGATTACTGTATTAACAACAATAGGTAATGTAAACTTTATAGTAGATAGGTACCTAAGTAGGTAGGTACTAATTTCAGTTCAACTATAATTTATATTTCATAATTTATGTTACAAAGGATGAATATTCGTAGCAAAATCAAAATCAAAATCAAAATCAAAATCAAATCATTTATTTGCACAAATATGGGTATACAACGGTCTTACAAAATAATGTTTCCTGCCATATTTCACCACTATGGGTATGCAAATATTATTTGTGATAGATAAAACTAAATTAATGATTATTATTTTATCTACAATGAATAAATGTATTATCTAATATATTATTATTTACAGCTATATAGCTATTTGCAAGGCATAAAATTCAAGCTTTTACATTCCTTAATTAAATGTAATTCTTAAATTAAATTAAATTTTTAAATAGAAACGTTATTGTATTTTGTTATTTTTTTAGACATGAGTGAGTATATCTGAGAGAACAATCCTGGCTATTTATTATAAGATATGGGTTTTTGTAACGATTTTCAATTTCAGTGTCAAAGAACATTCCTTAAACTCTTTACTATATTTCATTTTACCATCTACTTTTAAGTACTTCAGCCCCTAAACATGCTACGAATAAGTGGTATTGGAAATGATGTTAGTTTTTTTACAGAATATTTTAATTAATTTTAATATAGATGTATTTAAAACTATCATACCTTATGCATAACAGTCATGTTATTGACATCTCTGCTGGAGAACACCTGTGGCGACACGGGATCAGCGGTCAGTTTCATTAGTCCCTCCAAGTCGTTCTGAATAACTGCATTATGCATGTCGCGGATTGTATTCTAAAAATAAACAATTTCTGTTGTAAAATCTGCGTAACTAATCCGCACTTGGCACCGTGATCAAGATGGACACGGGCCTAAACCTTTCCTTTGTTAGGTAGCTACCTAGCTACTAAACTTCACAACATTGTTTAAATAGCCTTAAATTAATTAGATAGTAAAATTCTCTAGAAATATTATTAAAAATTACATTTGGCTATATAAACATAATAGGAATATTTTCTGTATAACATTAGGTAATATAGGTTGCATAAATTAAAAAAAAATATGAGTATGGTCGAAGTGATTTAGATAAGGTAGTCACTTCACAAAAAATGGGACACGCAATTTCATGCATTGAATGCAATTGGAAACGCTATCAACTAGTCAAGTAAAAATACAATTTAGTATCTACGAAAACATGTAAAGATCTACCTAAAATACCTAGGCTATAATTTATTTTGTAGTATTACCTACATTTTATGATCACGAAATTTTCAAGCTTCCGTTTGCATGATACCGTCAATTCTAGTTTTGAAAAAGATTCATCTCATTTACGAAGGGCTCTTGAAAATAGACCTACTTAAATAAAGAAACTTATGCGATATTCCGTGATAGAGCACGCTTGGCAAGCTACTATAGCCCCTTGTATAAGTAGTAAAAATGACCAACACAATGCCTACAAGAGTTAAGTACTAGATATATACATAATATATATCTAAGTTTTAAGCTTAATATCGTTCTCTAATCTCCACAATGCGAAACATACATTTAGAGCTTCGGTTTTCTTCAAAAAAAAAGATAGGGCTTAATATGTGCAATGAAACACTCACCATAAGATAAGGCACAGCTTCTAGAAACTTCTTAACGACGGGCTGGTTGGAGACCTCGCTGAGCAACCGCGCGCCGTGGCCCTCCCACACAACGCGCTGCAATCTCCCCATGTCGCACTCGTGGCACCATATTCGGATGTTGTGACGCTTTATCACCAGACCTGAAGCAATTCATTCGTTGAACCTTGGAGGTTTTATTGGGAAATAGCTACTTTGAAAAATAAATATCGCTGCATACGTGACGTGCCAGATTTTTATTTGCACTCTCTCACGTGATGGAAAAAATATCTTCGGCGAGGATGTTTACAAAGAAATTTAACGACGGAAGATTCATTGTCAGTAGGTATTGAAACATACTTGAACCCAGTGTTATTCCTAGAACTGCAATCGATTATAAAGTTCAAGGCTTAGAAACCATAAGGGAACGTGGGAACCTGCACATCGGGCCATTTTCATGTGTAAGTATGTCAGTGATATAAATCAGTATTGGGTACTTATACGATTTCCGACTGTTCTCTTCTTCAGTGGTCTGAAACTGAGTGTTTTACACAGATAATTTTTCGTTAGGAAGAAATGGTAAAAAAACCACAAAGATTTTTTTTTCTTTTGGGTTCTTAGTGGAACCGTAGCTAACATACAGTTTTTATAATATATGTAACCGTAACTCTCTAAAGCATTTTACAAGAACAAATCTAATGTTGTATACTTGTGTTTCCTTTAACTTTCTACCGAATGCATTTTTAAATTATTGTAGTTTATTTTACAAATAAAAAAGTAGTCCATATAAAAGGTCGTATTGAGTTTATTAATAACCTAGATTTCTAAAAATCTTTATACCTAACCTAAGCACATTTATAGATTTACAAACGATAAACAATATCAAAGCTGGGCACACAAATCGTTGAAAGGATAATTGTATTGATTTCGTGTCAGTTTATTGTCCGTCACCCCGATTCAGTAAAACGAAGAACTATTCAACCCTTCAACTAATTTCGTAAATAAGGTGAATGTTATGCTTTTAGGTTAGGGATGTGGTGAACAACAATTTTATGCAACATTAACTATTAAAAAAACTGCTATAATTGTTTAACGTAAACGTAACAAAGCCATTCTAGGGACGTAATGAGAACATTATTAACTTCATTATTAATTTCACTAAAATATTTTTCAAGTATAGTAACAAAATATAAGTAAAAGTAGGTATATAGCTACTACTGTAAATTTTGCTTCTTTTTCTTAGCTTTTAATACTTAGCTACGACCTATGGACTTCACTTTGATTTTTAAACACGTAACGTAACTGAAAAGAAATTGTCCTTGGTTTGGTAAAACATAATGACTCTACTCTTTCATTGTAAGCAAAAAATATATCCAGGAAAATTAAATTTTCAAGGCGAAAGAAAGATACAAAATTTACCTAATTGTAAATATACAAGACGGATATATAAGGTAGGTAATAATATATGCGCTGTAAACTCTGACCACCTAAATATCAGCTGGCTTCTATCCTCCTTTAATTGCTAGGTAGGAGTAGAAAATTTAATTTTCAACTTCAATTAGACTTCAAAATATCATTACAGTTGTTTCGTTAAACATATATCATAATTATTTATTTAACAAGCATGGGGTCTTTGTAACTAACGAGTAGCAACACAGGTATGGTGTCTATTCAAGACTACAAGAGGAAGCCTATGAGTAAGTATTTTGTTTTTGAATAATTAATTTTGACAGGACAGCAGACAGTAGAAGTTATCACTCAAGTATCAAGGTCGCATTTTATATTATTCAGGTGATGGTACAGTAGCTTCAGACGTAGACAGCTTTTAATGTTTAATGGAACACCAACGATCGATACAGCCCGTCGTAGAGTCGACACAACACACGTGTGTGCTTCATTGGACATCCATTATCAACGTATTGACAGCTTAGTTGGTTCGTTATAATGATTGACTATTGTTCCTGATTATAAAACAGATTCGATGCAATGTGTTATGGACTAGAGATACGAGTGGCTTATTGGACAAAAAATGAGGCTCTTATTCGAGAAGATAAGTTGGAAATTAATAATAATATTTTGAGTCAATTATAATTGTTACAGTCGCACACTTGTAAAATAAATATTATACTTAATTTCTTTATTAAGTAATAATAACAAGCTTTGTGGCATTTCAAGAAGTTGGAAGCCCCTAGATCATTCGAGGAGCAACAAGTTTGCGTGTTGACTTAAGTCGTTACCAAGATTAGCATAACGGCAACTTTCTAAAACACTTCTGAACGTAATTTATTTCTACGACAAGCATTCCCTCAAGTGTTAGTAGATGTTCTGAACACCGATAACCGAATACTTTTATCGATTACGCGAACGATTCTTAAAATAGTTTTTTACCAAACACATTTTGTTTATCTTTAGGTAATTGTTTGCCTTTAATTAATTAAGTCTTTAATAAGAATGGTACACAAACAAAACCAAAAATAATTAAATCCTCAAAATCCTAGTCACTAATTTAATAATTGTGGAAATGCACAAGCAATTTATGTTCATCGAGTTCGTTGCACATAAAGCAAAATTACAATAATCTCCAAACTATTATATACATACTTACTTAAATAGATATTAAATTTTCTTTAAGACTACACTTAAGAAAGTTTGGAGTAAAGAAGAAACATACAACAATATCTACCCATTTCATTTAGGTAATAGTATTTTTTTACCAGAATATTCCACAGCATGTTCCTATAAATTTATAAAATAAATAAGCTACCTACATATTATTATTAATTCACGTTAATAGCTGTCTGATTATTATCTTTGTCGCTTTATCTGCCCTATTTATATACTTTCAATTGAGTCCACAGCGTACAAAGTGTTACAAAGTATCCAATCCAATATTATTGACCGCCTACGTTACATTCAAATGTATTTTTTCAGACAACAAAAATTAGAGCTTACTAACGGGTGCGGCATCACTTCGGCGTAGAAGCCTCCCATAAAAAATAAATATTCATGACCACGCAACATTTCAACCCCACCTAGGGCCAAGCCTTTATCAACACGCCACTAAATAATGTTAAATGGTCGAATAGACATAGTTCTAGGCTCATGGTATCATAATCCAAGTGATAGCATCGATGCACAGAATAATAAGCATAAATGTAACTCAGGTATAAAATGCACTCATAAAACACGGTCGATGTTTAACTATTGATAAATCAACATAGGAAATAGATATACGAAATTACTTGCAATTATAGTTTGTTATAGGTATGTGTTTTTCTATGTGCCTACTGGTAGTAGGTACCTACCTACTGGTAATGCGTAGAAATTGTTTCGAAAAGTAATATAATTTAAAAATCATGTTAAGCTTTCTATCATCAACTTAATGAGGCTTGTAATGAAACTTAATTTATTTTACCTACGTATGTAGTAGGTATGCTAGTTTATTTTGGTGAAGAAAAAAGTTATAAGTTTGCCTACAACATCCGTAATAAGAAAATAACGTAGAAATTGGTGAAAACGGGTCGAGCTTTAATAAAATGTCAATTTATATTGATCACTAAGTTTCATGAACATTAACGGCTGTTAATTTGAATTGCTAAGTTTTGAGTCAGTCACTTATTATGATAATATTATGGAAAACAATTCGTAATCGTCAGTTTAACAACATAGCGTAATGTGTTTCAGGAGTAAATAAACAGAAATTGTGCTAAGATTTAAATAAACTCTTGAAATTCTAATTAGAATGTCCAATTTTTGAATATCCTAACTTACATTATAGGCAGTAGGGGAAATCGTATAAATTTTGTTTAAGATGTTCAATAAACGATATCTCGTAGCATGAGAGACATGAGAAATAAAAATAATTTTCTACTACATGTAAGTTCCATACCTACCTACCTACAACATGTTACTGAGTTTTTTTACATTTTCTTACTTTGTTAACTTCCTAGAGTGGAGATTCTAGACAATTTAGTTGGCGGTGGTAAATCCACACATACATAGATTAATATTAGCTACCTACATCGACACATAGAGCCACTTATAAATCTGTCCTACTCGCGTTTAACATTTACCCTACTATGCTATTATAGTAAAAAATTTAGTTATTAAAATTATTAAACTTTAAATTAATACGCAAACTCTGTCCAAACTTTCAAATTTTTATTTAAAGTTTATGAAGAAATGCGAAAAACAGGCACAATACCTTCATATTAGCTGACAAAAAAAAACACGAAAAACAAGTGAAAGTTGAAAAAAAAAGTTAGAATCGCTTACCTGGCGGGCTAGGGCGGGCGGGCATGGTGACGCCGTCGGCCCTGTTGGGTAGTGCGAGCAGAGTGCGCGCCGCGCGGTAGTGTGCGAGCGTCCGGCCCGCCGCGTCCCGCGCGCCCCGCGCCGCCCCCGCGCGCTCCAGCAGCGCCGCGGCGCTCGCCTCGTCCCGGCACGCGGCCGTGTAGTGCAGCGCTGTCCGACCTTCCTACCATCAGCCACACACAGAGCTTTAGCAAAGTCACAGCGTAACCCTGCGTAAAAGTTGACAATAATATGTTTCGGTTTTGTCAATTTAACCGATGTAACTAATCTGGCCGCTTTTAAAACTTTTTACGGACAAATAAACTAAACTTTATTTCTAGTGGAAGTGGGCATGTGACTGGGCTTAGACCAGACCAGATGAAAGGTATAGATGGGACAACGTAAGAATGTTGAGACTTTACTTAGTCAAAAACTAATACTACGTAAAAAAACTGAAATCTTATTAGTTAAGTTATTTTACCGAGTCTCTCTGGTGCACGAGCCGAGGATAGTTGGCGACGAGCCACTCTGCTATGTCTAAATAGTTGTAATACACAGCTTTGTGCAAAAGACCCACTCCTGACTCGTCGAAGCAGGCCACGTACTTGTTGCGATTGTACTCAGATGCCAGTAACTCCTGGAAATACAGCCTAATTGTAAATAACCAGAAGACTAGAGATTAAAATTTTGTCATGTTAAACGTGTCTTCCGGGTTAAGTCAACAGAGGGACGTCAAGTTGGAATTGAAGGGAAGGTGCGCCATGGTTTGCGAATTTTGCTATACTAATTTTTTTAGACTTCCTTTATTGGGTTTAGCGTACCCGATAACAACAATAACCTAACGTAGTGAAACCTACCTGTAACTCCAACAGCGAGCCTTTCTCGACAGCAGCGTGTAGAGCGTCACATTTGACGATGAGGTTGTGTAGATGACGAGACAGAGGCAGAGTC
>DWBH01000881.1:0-10763 GCA_018230765.1 Ernsta delagoae
GTCATAGGTATATGTTTTCTCTAAAAAGAGGAGATTCTACCGTAAAAATTACTATTAAAAAGATTAAAAGTGGTTCTAACACTTATGTTGCGTTTTATAATACATACATACTGGCCTATATTTCACTGTTTGTATATTTTTAATTAAGTGGTGTTGGTGCATAATATTTGTTATAAGAACAATTTTTTTATTAAATTAGTGTTTGCTTTTAAAAATTCATGTTAAGTTATTTTTATATTTTATTCAGCGCGCTTTTCACGTATACAGTTCAAACCTGGATTTAGGAGGGCTTACGTTTGGTATTTCTATGTGGCTATAGGGCTTTCATTTGTACACACACAAGTTGTTATAATGTCCGAATATGTCAGTATACTCTATTCACCCAGATATTTTTAGAACAACCCAGATATTCTGCGGAAATGAACGAAATATTGGAAGTGTGAAATGAATATTTTCTATGTTGAGGAAGGAATTCTTTTTCATAAGGTTTCCTTTTTTTACAGTGCAGATAAAATTTTTGCCTCACATAAACTGTCAGTAGTCCAGCTTTGCAAAACTTGGAAGGTTCTGAGACAGCATGAATCTATACTCGTAAACCTATCATTTATCCGCGTTCTTGACAATGTCTTCGGCAGTCGCTTATTGCCAAGGAAATTTAGGAGCAATTATAAAGTTCATTTACTCCCTACTTAATCCAACAATGTCTTGAGAGTCTATGGAGATTTTTATCTGAATGGGCACCTCCTTAATCTAGCGTATAATGAAATAGTGAACAGACATTACAGAAATAGTTTATTACGCAGACGCGCCGCACTGGCGTCGCCAGCCGCTGATTGTACACAGAGAAATTGCTAGCAAACTTGTGCGTATAAATAACTCATTCAACCAATTGTCCTTCTTTTTTATACCGTTTTGTTACAAAAAGTAAATAACAGAATTAAGGATGACAAGTATAATTTATTAACTGGAGACGGTAAACTACTAAATTTACTGAATTATCACTTCACACTAACACACCTAAAGATTCTTTCCAAACTGATAAACATAATTATAGGTATCTTAAAAAAATAAGTAATAAATTAATTGATAGTCGGAGAAGCGAAAAACATCATTTTATTACTTTTAATTTAATAAGTGTGCGTCAGGAACTAGAATAGCGGTGTCAGGTAAGAGGTAGCCGATGTGTAACGAGTAATGACCTTGCTCAGTCGTCAGTCCGACTAATTGTATATGTAGGTACCTACTTGTTTATGTTGATGAGTAGATATAATATAATGTATGTATCTTGTCTTGTTGATAAATAATGCCCGTTGTACATACAATAACATTTTCTTACGTCTTCGGTGGCTGATATACGAAAATGGAGATAAACTACTGAACATAAAAGTGAAATAATTAAAGTAAATGAAACTACCGTTAATTTACCTTGGATTATCCAATTATTTCAGCAACCGACGGTAGAGTTCTTCATTTACAAAGACCACATACCGGTGGACGACCTCGGCATCACGGCGAAGGAGCAGGATCAGCACAAGTTCACCATCTGGTACCGCAAGAGGAACCTCAAGTCGTACAAGCTGGAGACAAGGGAGCCGGCGGTGAGGAACGCGTGGGTCGAGGAGATCACCTCGCTGCTCTGGGAACAGGCGATGAGAAAGAAAGGTGAGCCGTTTTTTGGTCCCATTGACTAAGTTGACTGATCTGACTGAATGGTTGACTTACCGCTTGGTGTAGAAGTTAGCGAACCTAACTACTAAATCGTGGTTTCGATTCTTAGGCAGGTCTAAAGAGATTTGCATGACAGTGTGATAAGCAAGTATACTTGCCTTATTTATTTTTCTGTGTCTGGGTGTGAAATATCTTTAAAAGTAAACGTGTAGGTACCTATTCAGAAACATAATCTTGTCATTATGATTAGTTTTACACATTATGGAATTCTGTACCTGTTAAACGTGGGTAAAATTTAACATGTTTAGTTAATTATCCGTGAAATTATGTCATTATCTGATTCTCTAGGAATGTCTGTTATGTAGGTGCGTAGGTTATGCGTGCCAGTAAACCGCAGTATGTAGGTATTAGTTATATTAAGACTTATCATTGCCAAATAAACCCCGTAAAGTGAATAGTGGAAAGTTCGGCGCGGCTTCATAAACATCTCTCGTAGTTTGTGGGTACGCTCGCAATAAACCAAAGTAACAAAATGTGCAGAGAAGTATTTTCACTTCTCTCCTTCCATTTGTGAAAAGAAAAATGTAAGTAAGGTCAAGTTAAAAATTGGTTAGAGCTATTAATTGACTTAACCTTGGGACGAAGGGTTTCCTTTGACATTATTTCTGCAGAAAAGCAATTCTTGAGATTGTTTAAGAAACATAAGTTGTTGCTGATAATAGTGGGTTTTCAATTTTGGTGTTTAAATATGTATCTAGGTATATATTTTTAACCTTTGTTACAATATGTCAATGATTATATTCAAATCTGAGCTTTTTATAGACCTACATAAATAAATATATTTAATACAACGGATCTTATTTACACAATGTGTAATGATTCTTTTAATCACATAATTATGATATGAGATGTTTATTTGTACAAAAGTGGCTACGGATTTCGCCGCATTTAGCGCTTTGTCCGCTAAATTATGTCGCTATCTCATTTCACGGGAGTGTCTGCTCGGATTACGTGTACGCGCCGTAAACCGCAACACGTAATATATCAGCCGCGATCATTGCCGAATAAACTCCATTAACTAGCTAATAGGAAATGTGGCGCGGATTCATAAATTTCCGGAATACCGTTGGTACCACGTGAGCTTAGGCGTACAGCGTTCTAATTAAACAAAACAATAAATAATAGAATTAGGTAGGTACCAACGTAGCTAGCTAGGTAGGTTCTTTGCCGTATTCATAAAACAGTTTTTTGTATGTCGCTTGATGATTAATTAAAGGTTAAAGGCATTTAAAGGTGTATGTTGGTTGCAGTTATCACTTATCCTAATCCAGTTTAAAATTATTAAAATGATTAAAGATATAGATACATTTACTTGATACATGAGAAATTAAGTATGAAAATAATACTTATTAGCTTAGGTATAAATTAAATATAATACGCAGGTATATCAGATATTATGATATTCTATATACCTATAAACTAAAAAAACATCTCAACTAAGTAGGTAGGTAACTACTTGTCCAAATGTGGCGGCTAAAAGAAGCTGAATTATTGGGAACTATTCGTGTTTCGCCCGGAATTATGACATGTCACTGTCTTGTATTATATTACGAAAATATGTTTTTATCCTTGTCCGTGACGCGTTATTATATCAATGCGATCCTTCGGCCAACTAAACATATTGTAGCGACTTCGTCTCTGATGTAAAAACTAATCTCCATATATACAGTTGATATCAGTTGGTCACAACTGTTGAGCTCAATTATTTTGAGGGTTTGCTTAGCTAAAAAAAATACAAAGCTTAAGTAAACCTCTGACACGTCTGTAGTGCTTATACGACTACAAAATGTGTCTACTTTTTAGTCAAAGAAGCATTTAATTTAAATCAAGAAAATTACCTTCATTAGTTAATGCTGGCCAAGAAGCGGCAGATGTTAGTTAATACTATTACACGATAATTAAAAAAGGTACATCCGTATTTAAAGGATCAGTTTGGACGTGACATTTTGACCCTTTTTTGGAAAGGATGAATGAATAACAAATTTTTTAAAAACGAATTTGAGTTTAATCTGTGTTTCATTAATTAAACTTTCCATAAAATTTGATAAGTCTCATCATAATATTATTAGCAAAGGTATCGAACTTTTAATTATGTACCTAATTGTCCTTAATACAACAAAATAATCAACTAATACTATAAAAGAAAAAAATAAATAAGTGATAAAGAAAGTACTGATGGTATACATTCATCGTGCGTCTAATTAATTCGATTCTGTATAGTAGGTATGCTAGCGCCTCTGTATTTCCGTGGCATCCATCGAAGATCTGGCCATTAACTCAAGTGGGCACAATTCTCAAAGAAAGTTGTTGAGTCCATCTGGCACGCAAGCCCGCCCGTAATTCCCGCATAGTTAATACTGACAAACTTTTTAATTAGTCGTCATCTGCTCCAGTCTTAGTACGTGACCGATTTGTAGTACTGCGGGCGAGTGAGAGATCCGCGAATAACTATCAATTATGGAATAGTTGCTTTATCATGCATATTAATTGTTGGAATCGTGAACAAATTGCAATGTGTAAAATAGATATACCAATTAAACGCCATAATATGTACCTATCGGAATTATTTAAACTGGCTCATGTTTAACAGGATCAGGTACTTTAATTAATGCATTAATTAAAGCATAATGCAACTGACAGGTAAGGTCCAATTAACGGAAAGAAAATAAAATAAATAAAATACATACAGTCTTGACTGCTGGCAAAACGGGTACGTAAATAATTTCCTGCCTTTTCCACATGCCATCCTTTTATCTTAAGGAACTTTTGTGATGGATGTCACGATTAGGTACATCTAAATCTTTGCTCGTAAGCGATAGGAAAGGTCTCGCACTTAACAAGTGCAAGGTTCCTTATCGTCGGCTGACGCACGCGGGGTCGATGACTTAAGTTTTTTATTGGATGCATGCACTTGCATGTGCATTCCGCGCCTGTGGGAACGACAGGAAGTCGACGTTTTTTATGACATCAATCAATTTTGTTTTGCTTCTCGAATACCAACGCAAATAATCTGAAACGGCGGCTTTGTGCACAGAACTGTTATTATATTACGAGTATCATGTGTCTGCTGCAACGTCATGCGCAATAATATGGAGTCGTATGTTTTATTAAAGTCAAACGATTCGAAGGTATTGATTTAGATTGTGTCTATTTTAATTACATATTCATACTCAGATATTTTTTCTCAAGTAAACTATAATTTTAAGCATCTGCGATGTAAAATTCCCGTTTAAATTTGTTACGTTAAGAGGTATGTCATATTAGGTAAGTACAATAGAGACCTAGACCTGGAATTTTACTTAAAACTAAACTTAAAGTACTACAAGTTATCCTTAAAATATTTGCTTAATAACTAAACGGCGTTATTAAGGGCTAGATCAAAGATAGGTGGTATCTTTGTTTTTTATTTTTCATTATTTTTATTTGGGCTGGTGTTTCATAATAATTTCTTAATTCAACATTATTAATGTTCGTATTTCATTCACGAACTCGTGCCCTATACGTTAAATTGCACTCGAACGAAAGTCACATCTGATCCATTTTCGGAACAATTCATTTGCACAGTACGCGTTGGAATGTCTTTTCCTTTCTTTATATCGCACTTGTACCAGTATTTCTCGAATGCAAATTGTGTAACACCAAATAAACGCAGACTCGCAGACTGTTTTTGGTTACGTAAATTACTCGCGACGTACGTTGTGAACGAATTTTTAGTTTCATTTTATAATTAAACTGAATTGATTACCTACAAAGGTAAGGTATCCAATATCTATACAGTACACTTTATGTCCTAATAATATTTTATAGATCAGCTGGGCTGTGTCGTACCTATTAAGTATAAGTCGTCTCCAGCTCGCTTTTTTTATATAAAGCAATTGACGTCCTTAATTATAACTATATAATATGTGTGATCTTTGCAAAGAAAAAAGGTGAAAGATGGTTTTTAAAAGAGGATGAAAAAAACATGTGTAAATCGGATTAGTGTGGTACATGTCTACACGCGAACCTTGAATTAGAATTGAGCCGGTTCAATGTCTGTACGATGGCCTTTCAGTTTGCAAACTGGCGCAGTACAATGTCACTGGACACAAATACCTTACAACAGATCTCCCAACATCGTACAGCATGGATAATTAGAGGAAGGCAAAAATTGGTGAACAAGGAAAACTAAACAAAGTCGGTGATTCTACTCCTTGTGGAAAACTAAGGCGCCAAAAGCAGAAAATGAAGATTACAGTTATAAAAACGTATAACTACATGAGCTCAAGCAATGGGCAACGATTGTTGTGGGTAAATGACTATTAAGCCAACAAGAAGGCTCCCCAAGGAAATAACAAGCGGCACTAGCAGTAAAAACTTTGGTTAAATACTTATCTGATTGCTTAATTGTTAAAAAATCTTTGAGTCCTACTGTAACACTGACATTGTACATTCTGGTACTGGATTTCTCTTTATTATGCCAAGACCGGAATTTCTTGACTTTTTGTAATCAGAAAATCGTTGTAGTAATCATTTTCATCAAAATCTTAAAATAGGATGGATAGATTAAGGATATTTGATATCAGTATTATATTTCGTTGTTATATAATAACCACTAATAGAGAACAGTAGTTAATAACAATCAGTAGACAGTTTACAGAATCCATCGTCCGTTATTTGGTGTTGTGTTTCCATTTGTAAACAAGAATCGGTTTCCCTGTCTTAGTTGTCGTTTCGGCAAATGTTTATATAAACGATTTCCCGTTAATGACCGTTATCTGTATCGCCTGAATCGACTTAGCGATGAAGTACCGACACACAATTATTATTGGTATCTAAAACTAAATGTTTGCTATTGAAATACAAATAGTTATTTAGGCTTAACCTTCATTGGTTCAATTATTTAAAAGTTTTACCTAAGTTTCTCCATTCTCTCCAAATTTAATTAATTATTCATACTATATTTCTAAATTCAAAGATTCTGATACTATTCGAAATAGCGTTATTGAAGGTGCTAGAGAATAAACCTTAAGTGCCTCTACAAGTTAATTACAACAGGATTAAGTGCGTAGGCATCTATCTACGCTACGAGTCTACCACGAGATTGAATTTGAATATGGAAACATTATTTCAGATGAAGGTCGCTGTTGTATCACGCGGAACTATCTATATTTAGGTGATCTTATAATAAAATACATCGGTGGAGAATCGGTGGTATAATTGTACCTGAGGCTAACACAAGTACCTCGACTAGATACCGCACCGAGGCCGCACCCGACTGAATAGGAACGAACTGATAACGATAAAAGATAACAGATATCACGTTCTAGAAATGCGAGCTCGCCTTTTAAAGTGAAACAAATAAAACAGTGCTTATCTGCTGAATAAAATTGTAGCTGAATTCAGTCTGTGCTACAGAATACTAGAGCAATTATATGTAGGGACATACTTATATTTGTATTGTCATTACGCGATGGAATTTCAAATTAAAATACTTGTTAAATATCTTACATAATGTTGCATTTTTTTATCAGTAATTTTAGAGATTCAATAACATCATAAGTTCTGTTGTCCTGTTATTATTAACTTGTGCTTGTGGCTTAAATTTTTTTTATGATTTCCACAGACACAAGGTCCGTACCCTGCTCCATGAAATCCATTGAATTATTTACTATTGTTTGTTAATTCTTCAGTATAATATGTATCTTGTTCTTGTCATTCTTTGTATTGTTCTTGTTGTTTTTTGGTCTTCTTTCGTCTTCTTCTTTTTGGTTTCAGTTCGTCAGCTGTCGCTGAGTATACCTAGTCGTTTCTGTTTTTCATTTTGGCGACGGATGATCATCTCGTCTATATATTTCTGGTCTCTGTTTTTGATCGCCATGTTCAAGTTGTATTCTTGGATAATAATATCTTCAGTTACGTAGATCGAGCCCCTTATTAGTTTGCTAGGGCTTAAGAAATTACTTGACCACCATTTTTCATTTCAATAGCATATCTCTTAAAAAAGTCACGCCATTTACTGTTTTTAATTTGAAAAAATAATGGTTTGGTCTTTACAACTTAACCTTCAATTAAAATATAGTTGCAATAAAAGTAATAAATATACAAGGTTCAATTGTCTTTAACCTAGTATTTTTATGTTTTTCAGAATTGTTACTACAAGAACGTTCGAAGAGAGTATCGATGATCTCCATGAACAGTCAGGACTCGACGGAGACAGAAAAAAGTGATAAATGTAAGTCAAAATTAACTGGCAAAAGTAACACAAACTAACTTTTTTAATTAATATGACTGCTCTCAGTCAAATAATGTCTGCCGCTGACATCCCTGTTATGGTATATTGCTGGGCTCAGATCTCTCCCTACAAACGGGGAAGGCTCCAGGTCTTGAAGGCGTCTCCAATCATCCAGTCATCATTGGCAATTACGGTGGGTTAACAGGCAACATGTGTCGGATATTATCACGATGGCCTTTGACCAGATTTCACAACTATTATCCGTTCTTAACAGGACTACATGATGAATTTTGGCATCAGTAAATTATACAAAATATTTTAAAATATATGAAAAAAATATGAAATCTTAATCTTGATTCTGAGAAATGTGGATACCTTTCTCATTAGAACTATTGTCAGCTTATTGTCAAGCTTGCTCACACAGACTCAAAATGTATAGACAGACAGGTATATCATGTTTTACATAATTTTAATTACGCGACTTGTAAGTAATTTCGTTGCTGTAACATAAATGAATTCAACAATTGCACAAAGGAGTTGGGATGGCACGTTTGTGTTTGTAACTAATCAGTACACAATAATCATCAGTAGCTAAAATTCATTGTAATTTTCCGTAAAGTTATCTTGATTTATATAGTGCTAAAATCACAATACAATTAAATACATAATCACTTTTTTAGTGTTTACAGTACAATAGCTCGTAATAACATAATATTAATATATCACCATTTAAGCCCAATCTTGCTTTTACACTTGGCTAACATATTGTATCATGTATCTTAAATGTTTTAACATTCACCTCTTACAGAAGACGTCTTTCTGCAGGTTTGTTAGAGGGTTACGTTTACGTGAAGTTGCACCCATGAGTTGCTTAGTAGGTCAGTACTTTCAGGCTCTCTTCCAAAGTTTAATTTCTAACATTTCATCTAACTCTTTGTTATGTTTCATCTTCGCTTCTTGTACTGTTTACTTTTTTGGGTTTAATTAATTTTATATTGTAAACCTTCTTTGGACGTTTGGATTTGGCAATGTGGGTGATTTTGGCGGTACAGTAATGTAATTATTATTATTATCTCAGGTCTTACTTATATTAACATACCTGTTGTGGTGAAAAAAAGTAAAAGTTTGAATTCTTTCTTCACTTTTGATATACCCTTTGATTCGCTTGGTTATATTTGGATCTTTGCAAGTAGGATTTACTATTAAATCCACTGCTTCATGCTTTAAATCTACGTTTTTGTAAATTGGTAGATATGGATATGATTTAATTATTTATGTTTGTGATAACTTTGTGGGGAAATAACAACATAATTATACTTATGATAAGCCCAGGAGTTTTGACTTTTAGGATTAACATTTAAAGGAGGAAATATTTCGCTTTACATATCTTTGCTTTTACAAAACATTCTGTGATGTGAATTCGGGCATTTGTTTGAAATATGTATGCAATTATATGCATGACTTAGATGTCTTCCGATTTTTTCTTGATATAGTTTGATGGAGGTTACTTGGAGTAATTTATGGAAAAATAAAAAGCAAGCCACGCTTATACAGTTTATTTGATTATTTACAGATAATTCCCTCCGCGGTGTTCCTGGCGAAGTCCGTCGATCATCCGACAAGAAAGTGCGTAGGACCACGTGGTACTGTGAATAAAACATAGCACGCTGTTAATTACGTACTGTTACACATCCGTGACAAATATTATTCTGTGTATATTTCATTCGTAAAGTCAAGTAGGGAAATTATTAAATGTATAAGCAAATGACTGAGAGTATTGGTACACCAAAAAGCTTTCCAAGTTGGACGAAAAATAAACACACGCAATCCAAATGAGGAAATGGTGACTTTAGTTAGATCTATTAATAAGATTACAAATAAGACTAGCAGTGTTTTACTACAAGATACAAAAACATGACGTAGGTACCTACATATAAAAGTATACCTATGGTAAAATACGAACATAATTCAAGTTATTCAGCACTTTAAGGCTAAATACCATTGTAAACCAGAAGAATCGTGTCTATTTAGGACGGATATTGTAGCACATATGTACTTTCTTTAAAAAGTTTTGGTGAATAAAGTAATAGAGACTTACATGTAGAAACGTTTTACGGATTTTAGCTTTTCTCAGTAGATACTGACTTTTAGTCCAATTCTCCCAAAACTAATAATTTTTCTTTTAAAAAGACTCGAGAAGAATTGCGTTTCAAGAATTTGACTTTATTAGTCACTCTTTTTTATTAATAGAGCTATTGACAAGGTTTTTGTACAATCATAATTTTTTGTGAAAAATAGATACAGTTTTAGTTGGTAAATATTCAAAATAAAGTTTGGAAGTTTACTAAGTCTGAGAAAGTCTAGAAACCAATGTACCTAAATGGTGTTATTAAAGATAAACAGTGGTGTTACTGGTGAGATAATGAAATATAAGCTGAAATATAGCTGGAATACTAAAGCATGCACTAAATTTCTGTGAAGTCACGTTATTACAACATACCTATTTCGTATATTCTCGCAACCAAATGATTAGTGTATATATCTTTTTAAGTAGTATGAGAATATTTAACGATTACAGGAATATTACATTGACTTGATATTCTAAGAAGGCACTGTAGTCCCCAAAGATACTAAAATGTAAGATAAACAAATAAAAATATTATTTTGATAGTAACGTTATGATATTGAATAAATCATATTTTTAAGAACACATTTGAATGATGTAGTTTTTTGAATATACCTCCCTTAAAATTCTATGTGATAATATTAATAAAATCAGTTATCGAATGAGTCTATACTCTACTTATTTACTACTTCGAAT
>DWBH01000882.1:0-10762 GCA_018230765.1 Ernsta delagoae
CACTCGCAGCACTCGCACAACTCGACGCACTCGCAGCACTCGCACCAGGAGCTGCAGATTTAGGCTCGTATTCATAAAGTGAACAGTATGACCAAACCCTAACTCTCCCTTATCGCAACATCAGCATCGTTATTTTTATTAGTAAAGCGGACTTTAACCCTCATAACTTCAACCATGAAGTATACTCGCACCAGAAAATTCAGTCTTAGGCTCGTATTTATTATTAAAATGAAGTTAAGATTGACTAAAAAATTTGCTCCACTTTCCTCACTATTTTCCCTTATGTCGAATTTGGCCAGTTTGTGTCTTAATACCAACTCGCGAATTCTTGGCTCTGATATGACGCCAGTTCATAATATAGTTTTAACAGCGACATAGCATCGCATTTCTGTATTAATATTTTAACTTAAATTTTTTATTTTCTACGGAATTTTTAAAACGTAATTAATTTAGTTTAAATTCGCCTCCAATGACTTTACTATTATTTAGTGTAATATTTTTAATTAAATATCTAAGCTTTTTAACCTTTCATTAATTAAAACATCCCCAACGTTTATATTACGGTTTTCTCTGGTAAAAATGTCTAATCTTATCAACCACAATTCAATATTTTAGAATAGGCATTGTATTTCTATTTCTACATGTAGAAAATTCAATTTCGGATCAAATTGATGCAATCAATCTTTGCTTAGCTACTTTGTATCTCGATTTATTTATAATTTTAACTAAATTGATCGTTAAATTTTATTGCACAAATTATATTATTGAATTAACTCTATTTATGTTCTTAAACGTGGACATTTTAATTATTCAGACATGCATTTTAATGTTATTGCATTATTACACTTCTTCTCTTAAATTTAAATGTATTACAATTAAGTAATGTAAATTTTATTTTGAATCACAATTATTTACTTTGCCATGTAACTGAATGTTGTTAATCATTGTTTATTAGTTATGTAATGTAAAGGATATGCTTTAAATGACATTTACGTTTTGTTCTATATCAGTATTGTCTTATTAATCTGGTTTAAGTTTTCGCATCAAGTGTCGACAGTGTTTGTTTTGTTTTCTTTAACAATTATACCAAAGACGATTGAATATCCCTTAGACTAGAGTAGTAGTGGTATCGACCACTGCCGTAGCTCTAGCCGTATTTTAAAATGTTATAGATTTTTTATAATAATAATAATATAAGACTTGTATGATAATTTAGTAAGTATGCTAATTTGTAGAAAACTTTGCGAATGTAAGAGAGACATTATTTTTAATACCTTTGAGTATTATAATGTACGTATTGTGTAATTCGATATCAATAATACAATATCGAGTTGAGATTGTATCCGACTCACTTGTCAAAGTTTGAGGAAATGTAATCATTCTTTTTTTCGAATAGAAATTTTAAATGAAATGCATACAACAACTTAGTTGTTTGCTACAGTAAAAATATAGTAAGCTATAATTTTGTGTAAAATACATGAGTAGGTATATTGTTATGATATACTTATGACATTAAATTATGAATTATTTGTCTTTTTTTTTTCATTGTTACCCACAATAATGCACTAAAATTACCGTTAATTTGAACGAATGATTTCTACATTTTGTAGTTTCTATAAATTAGCGGCCTAGTTATTTCTCTCAGGAATAATAACAAATAACATGGGAAATTATAATTTTAATAGACAAATATAATCATTCCAAATTTTCGACACCATTAGGAGGACAGCAATACCGCTTGTGGGCTAAAACAAACTTGCGCTCCGCCGATTCTGTTGCACTGTACGGATGCATCAGTTGTATATCCTCGAGACGTCCAAAAAGATACGAGAAATATATTTCACGGAATTTCTTATCAGGAAACTGAGCTTGACACATCGTCGGCCACATCAAATTATTTACTTTAGCATACGACCGGAATAGTTCCAGTTTATATTTTCGAGTGAAACTTCGAAATTTGTCGTTTAATTCTTGCTTATGGATCCACGTCGTACGGCTTGCATGTGTTGGATCTCGAGGAGGTGATACGTGGCCAAATCCTCTAGCAGCAAGCATCAAGAACGTCTGCCAGTCAGAGGCACTTTTTCGCAACATTTCATCTCTTTGAAGACGGGTGTATGGGCCGTATATTCGTTTGCGCATCCATTCTTTTAGTTCCGGTACCAAGTGCATGTCCGGAAGCCTGGCTGCAACGTTTTCGCGTCTCATTAGTCTTATAGCACACTTAAGGTAGTCTTCTGGTTGAGGATTCTGGCCCAAGCAAGTCGTGGAAGATCGTTTTTTCTTCTTCTTTTTGTCTTTCTTTTCTACTGCAGTTCCGTCGTCTTCATGAAGCACACTATCAGTGTCCCAAATCCTTTTAAACTCCTTCTCTACGTGCAGTTGTTTTGCATCCAAGTTATAAATGGTTTCATAATTAAATTGATATGGTTTGTTTTTCGTAGGTTTTTGAAAGAATGGCAATTCGTCCGGCAGAAATGTTCCTTCATTACCGTAATCGTAGTAGTGACCGCAGTAACACTTAGAACTTCTGATATATTCGAACACGGGCTCTTGCCATTTCTTAACGCAATCGCAGGGGTCAGGTTTCGGAGGTGGCGGTCGTCCGCGGAAACCACAATGTATGTTGATGCATTCACCGCCCATATACTTAAACCCGCCATGTATAACGTCACCGAGTGGAGGCAGAATCGAAACGTTACCTAGTACGAATACCGACTTTCCGTGAATTCGATACACTCCAGTGATCATATATTGTGCATTCCACATTCCCGTACTCGGAGCCTGAAGCTTTCTTCGTCGACAACCTTTCTTGGTCTTCGACATGCTTATTCCGTACGTCTTTTTCACTTCAGTGACACACATTTTGGACCCTCTGCCCTTATGACGCTGTAAAGAGCGCGTCGTTGTTTTTACTGTAAGAGCTGTGACAGAAGAGTGAGGTTCTATGTTAATGACACCAGCTAGTTTGTCGCAATAACTTCTAGGTAGTCTCTTCTTCGGTGGTGGCGGTGGCGGAGGAGGTGGTGGCGGTTTTGGAATTGGCGGCTCTTCTTCGTATGGCTCATTTAAATCATCCAAATTTGGAAGTGGGGGCGGTCGACGTTTTTTAGGTTTTGGTGGTTTATACAAGCAAGCGACCATTTTCTGCAGATACGGTGATTCTAAAGGGGGTTTAATTTTTGGTTTTGATCTAGGCTTTTGACTCTCTGGTTTCGGATCAGCGCGAAATCTTTCTCGAAGTGACTCTATGAGCTTATCTAAGCCCAAATAAAGAATTCCAGATAGCATTAGTCTTGCATTAAGACAATACGACAAACGTTTTCCGTCTATGGGATGACCGTATGTCATATGAAACAATTGCGCGAGCATCTCTTTCGGATCTTTACGTCCTAGATAAACGCAGTTCATGAGGTCTAGATGATTCGGTCGAGGGTAAAGACCGAGCTCTCTCATGATGCCGGCCGTTCTTATTGGGCGACCTTCTAATATATCTTGGTATATAGAGAACTCTAATGAATCTAACGCACATCTTTGGGGTACGCTGAGAGCTTGGTACCATCTTGGGCCAACAGCAGCAATTATATTCCGTATAATCTGGCGCTCTCTCCGTTTGCGTATCTCCTTCAACTCTTGCATAAACACTTGCCTTTCCCGAACCTGTCGAGAGTACATGACTTGTAAGCGATGCTTGGCTCTCTCCCCGTGACTTGTTTCAGGGCCATGACGATCGTGAACCATTTTCGAAAATTTAATTTATCTACAAAAGCAAAATCACACAACAATTGCAACAACAGCAATTTTGAACGAAATATAAATAAAATAAGAATAGTCTAAGAAAAACTGGATAACATCACAGAAAATGTCATTTATTTTTATTTTTTTACTTTTAATGTCATTTATGTTGACAATAAATTACTTTTTTATAATATGTTATGATAAGGTATCCAGTAATACTTATCACGCCGCACACTGATTTATTATTAGATTTTTTGCCCTTTTGTGATAAAAGAGGGCAGCGTATTTAATAATAAGGGTAAGCAATAAATAATAATAATAAAAGTAGTTTAAATTAATATTAATACTATTTATTTTAGATATCTTTAATTAAAAGTATAGGCAATGGTGTTTCTGAAATATAATACCACAATCGTAACAACTTACGTAGATATTAGTAGTGCCATCTGTTGCCAAGTAGATAAGTTTTAGGCCAGCTCTTCACTAAGAAAATTACCTACTAACAATAATTCGCTTTAAAATGTACCTACCTACATACCTATTACTAATTATATTTGTGAAGGACTAGAAACCGATTATTTTTGTTGCGTACCTATGTAGGTACCGGTTGAATAATAAAATTTAGAGAAAAATTTAACGAACGTTTAATGCTTTGTCGCTTATTTTCGATCTCATTATCTGGTTATTTTTAAAATAGATCGCAGATAAAAAAAAAATATACAGGTTTCAAAATTATACATCCTAAAAAATTTATGAAATGAAGCTTGAAATCAATGAGCCATATCCACAATTACACACTATTGCTGAAAAAATGCTTAATGTCTCACCGCCGCGGCAATAAATCGCGCATAAATTAACAAATAACGGTATCTGATTTGCCTGTACCGAAGCTACATAGCATAGCTACTACATACAGCGATTTGTTAGTCATGCTACGGCGGGTCGGCGCGCGCGATGACGCGCGATCAGCTGGCGAAACTCGGCCGGTCCCCGACCCGCACCCAGGGGTGAACGCCCCTCGATCCATCACGTGAATAATTCCTCACCTCATTCATACACACCGCCGAATCCATCTCAATATTTAAACCCTCATACATTGATCCGGAAACCATCAATCACACAGCCAGTTGCCAATCCTGATAAATGCAAAACTATCCACCCGTCGACAGATCTTCGCGTAAACTGCTTGTCAATGAAGTTACTGCCGAGTTGCGTAGAATGGGTATGAGTGTAATGTAGATACCCGTACGTATAATATCGTATGTCACCGTTCCCAAATTTAATATCGCTTGACCCTTCGTATCTTCGGGTTCATAGTATCACCGCTTGTCAATTTATGCAGTTGAAAAGAATTAATGTACTCTAATTATACGAGTAGAGCTTCATTGTCTAAACAATGAAATATGGTCGTCTTAATCATTGACATAATATGAATGGTTAGATACTTTTTTTCATCAAGTAAGTAATTCTATTTATTCAAAATGATTTTTGTATCAACGATCTTTAGAAAAACGTACGGCCGGTCTGGTTTTGCCGATCACATCACAAACGTTTAACAGTTTTGGGCGAGGTTAAGTATAGGACCGCTGGCAGAATTAATACGTGTTTCCGTGTTTTCAAGGGCTCTTTAATGCGTCGGTCGGTCCTTGCTTTTATCGATGAATATCAGTTATACAACGTCTGAGGCGCGTGTTTTTCGTTCGAGATCGATTAGCCTCTCATCTATAGATATTTTCGACAATACGCGTAGGAGTAGCGTCATCTGCGTCGTGGAGAATGCTTCAGGTTTTTCCAACTGGGAAACAACAGAATCAGGTATTAACATTAAAATTTTAACTTTTCCTTTGTTATGCACAAGGCAACAATGGTCGGTCAATAGTATCTACAAAGTCTTAATGACCGACTTGACTTAATATCATTCTGTCCCTCACAGAGCTCAATAAATGAACTTCAAACATTTTACGCGGAGTGCGACGACCTTACTTTCTTGCATTTCTACTGAACGCGAGATTGCTATCTCCGTATAGCCTAGCAGGGCTAGTTCGAGCATTCACTTTCCACGTGTCAGGAAGTATCTTAAAACCACTTTCACTCCATTCAAGATCACAGCACGTTCCGCCAAGCCGTTATAATCTAAACAATAAACCCTCCGCCATTGTTTAAAAGATGCGTTTCAGATCGCTTATTGGATGCTTATGATCTGCGCTTGAGCTGCTCTGTACTGTAGCTGTAGGTGTACCTATTTATAAGTATAACTTTGGGCCGATGTAGTCAATCAGGAATTTTAATGCCCTCTAGGAGTGTAATATAATTCAGCGTGTATTTAAAAAAATGCCCTTAAATATAAATAAAGTATCTAGATTTGAGCATATTTAAAATTAAACAATATTGTGAGCTTATATAAAGAGAAGGCAAAGGTACTATTATCAAAACAGTTTTGAAATTTGTATTTAGAGGCTTCATAACTTTTCATAACCCGCAATATAATGATTGCAAGAGATTAAAAAAATACTTTCACTCAAATCAAGATATGCTAATTACCTACCTAATATCAGAATGTTACGTTGGAGGACATCAAAAAGAGCTCTAATACTTTGAAGGTACCTTCAGCTATTGTTTTCTTAAAGCGATTTCAGGCGCCATTTCTCCACAGGGGTGAGTGACCGGGCTCTTATCTCTACGTATGTTAGCGTACACGTGTGTTAAGTGTGTGTGGTGCGCTCGCGTCTAGCTCGTCCACACTCCACACGTTTACGCACCTTCAGTATCATCAAATACAACGGTATGCGTTACAGAAGCAGATGTAGATTACGAGTGCAATAAAAGTAATTAAAAATACATTTATGGAATAGGCTTATCTAAGTAAAATTTAAGAATGTTTATGTAGGCCGTATGCTAAAAATATCGTATAACATTACCTTCTAACAGATTCATTAGTAACGATTTATTTCATTATTATGTACAAATGTTCATTAGCATTTTATTCATTGGTTTATTATTATTTAAAACTGACCTTTACCTATATAATTACCTTAGGTATTGTAGGCATTGTTTGTGTACTTTGTTATACCCATCTAGCTACCTTATTTAACGTAGATAATATAGGTAGCTACCTACCTATAGCAAGCAATGACAATATGATACTACCTACTATTTATCAATTATTTTGAACAACAATTATTGGCGCGATTGTATGCATGGTCTGCAAATGATACATTTAATGAACTGAAACAAAATACTTAAGATATGTACATATATTTATAACAGAAACACGTTTATATTGACATGGTTTTACTATCCAAAATAAGGCGCCAGCTTTTTGTGGGTTATGCCGGTTTTCATTAGAAGAAGTGAAAACCAACCTAACAAATTTTTCCGCCTAATTTTTTATTTAGCCTGGAAAATTCGAAGTTGCTCAGACGTAAAAATTTAAGAATAAAGTATTTTAAATGAGCCTCAGTAACAGAATAAATAATAGTAAATAAGTACTTGTAACTATACGATATACCTATGTATGTCTACAAAGGCTCAGTATTCTTATTTTTTGCAATAATTCTGTTTTAAATTTCGATTTAGATTATATTTTCTCTAGTATACCTACTGAAGCGTTCAATAATTAATTGCTTTAGTTAACCACTACGCATTTTCTATTTAATGGCAATAAGTCAATAAACCGTTAATATTCTATTTTAGAAACTTGACCCAATTGCTATGTAAAGTAATAACACGTCGTAGAATCCGTCGTAATCATGACAGCTTTTAAGATTTTTCTTTAAATATTTACTTAAAAAGAAAAGCTTTAGATTGTCCCCAGATAGCCACTGAGTAGGGAAGAGGGCATTGCCCAAATATTGGGTGAACAACCTCTTAATGCTTAGAGGAGACATTTTATTTTTAACCTACTAACTCATGCTCCATTGGAGAGTTTTATAGAAATAAAATTGAAACAAAATAAAATAGCTCCAAAAAAGTTCAAGGTATGCATAGCGCTGCATAGCTCGCTGTATCGTTTCGTCTCCTTATAACTATAAGCATCAAGTGATACCTATTTATAACAGGATGTCAATAAGTTTAAAAAATAATTGTATTTATTAGAAACCGAAGAACACGTACTAAAACCAAGTAAAACTTTTGAAAACAGCTTTTAAAACTTAGTATTGGATTTAAATCTTACCTACATAAAAAAATATAGCATATTAAATTTTAAACCTACGTACATAATGGCAACATAAACGTTTCCAATACAAAGTTGCTGCAAACAATATTAAATAAACTATAAATTAAAGCTTTTCAAATATCTAATTTCGCTGCAGTAAATTAATATGACCATTCCAAGGAATGCACTTAACGGTCTATTAGATTTATCTTAAAGGCGAGCAGTCAGTGTTTTCTCTTCAATTATAGGAGTATCTACCGATATAATTAATGCTTGTTTACAACATTTATCACTTTCACTAAACCGCGATAGTTGCTATTGTTGTCTGAGAAGGAACTCGTACTTTCTCAGGGCAATTGTTAATTTGTACAGTTTAAACAATTTAAATAAATAAGCGCAATTTTAAATACCTACGTGTTTTAACAATGTAACTAACAGTTTTAATTTTTTTATATTGGCTTTAAACATAAAACTCCTCGCTGCAATGATATCATCACATTTCAACTTCTTGTTTAATAAGCTTAAGCTCTCTAAATAAATAAATGAATAGAAATAATTGTATACAGTACTTTAACATATTATTAACTAATGCCATTTACATTATTAAATTTAAATACCTTACTATTTTATGTTAATAAATAGGTACTTACTCATTTATATAAAACTTTCCATTTCCATTAGCAAGGTCGATGTTTCTTTACAAAAGTTAATTTTGTCGTCGTCTGAAATGAGAAAAGGTAAAAGTTAATTAATGGTGCAACAGACAACTCGAAATACGATTTTTATTAGGTACTGTTTATTTAGTGTGACGGTGCATTGTACACACAGTTCTAATGATCTTAGGTGCTAAACACAGGTAATTGTTAGTAACAACTCACGGTGCAACTCTAAGGGCCTAATTTAAAATCTTTAAATAAGGTCGGAAATAGTGTAACCGTTTGTTAATGTAGAGCGTACTTATGTCATTTTTACATAGATCGGAGCGGTCCAGCCTAGATCCTGGATCAAAATGAATTGCTATATAAACTGGAGGGCCGCACAAAAAACACATTTTTATAGGCAAAATATTTCTTTTAATTTAGACATATCGGGAAAATAATTAAACGTAGGTAAGTAAAAATTTATCAATTTCATTCTTTTGTTACAATATTAAAACACATCGCGGGCCGCATACAGTCCCCGGGCCATGGTTTAGACAGGCCTAACATAGACAACTTCGATTTAATTGAATTGACTTAGGAAGTCCCTTGAAGATTGTGAAAACAGTCCTAACGGCATGTTATTTTGGTGCCGACTTACGGACAGAAGTATGTAACGTTATCATTATCAGTCTAATTATAGCGGGACAAAGACCTCGCTACGAGTCAAGGGTACGTTCACTCAAGTTCAAAGGTCACGCAGGTCATGGCTGAAACTGGTGTTTGCGTCTGAAATACAAAGTACGAAAGTTCAGACGTCTGAAAAATGATGTCAGTTAGCAACTGACACTTACAGTAATATTTACTATGTCTGGGCTAATCATTCCATCACATATAGCATAATTAAGAAGTTCCTTAATTATTACCATCAAGGAAAATTTTGCAGACAAGCTTGTATATTTATACCTATTATATTGTGTATACAAATTACATATATTATTTTTACTCAGGGAGTATATTAAAAAAAATAAGTCGAGCAAGAGCTTATTTCTTTGCGAATTCTACGGTTCAAGCGTACATACTCATCTATCTATAATAGCAAATACTTAACTACCTGTTTCCCAGACTTGAAGATTCAGTTCAATTACCTACTTAAACTAAATGATTTAATTATTCCAAATAATTAAAGTACCTATATGCTTCATCTGAATCTAAAAGGATATTTCGATCGACTGTTATCACGTTAAACTTTAGGTTGTATGCTATGTTATCCTGTTTACTGAATACAGGTAGCTCTACATTATGATTACTCTAGGTTTCACCTCTAGCAACAGTCATAATAAGTAGTTACCTAATTCATCTTTATTTTGAGTTAAAGAAACTCTATTTAGAGTCTAGTTGTTTTAAATAAAAGTTTTGTTACATAAATTACTCCCTTCTGAAATCTTTTGAAAAACTGTTTATACCTAGGTGGGTTATGTACCTACCTTGTATAACCTTGCCCTTAGAAAAGTATTGCGAACGACTTTCGTTTGAACTTTTTATCAAACACTTCTTTGTCGGTCTTCAGAACATTTGGCCAGAATGAAATTTTTCAAGCCCTTGCGTAATAAGTAAAGATTAGCTACTTAGTAAGATTTTCTGGGGTAAAGTATACGAGTTTGTTTTTCAATTAGGTATGTTGTATAATCCTTTCAAACAGGCAGAAATATTGCTTTTTAATATTAAAAGCAGTAAAAATAATATGAAAGATTGTTTGCCTTGTTACGGTAGGTATACAAACATTGTAAACAATCAACTTTTTAGTTGCATTTTCATATTTTTATCAACAGAAGTTACATATATCAAACCCAGCACAAACCATATGAACCGCAAAACGATGACATCCCACAAAGGTTTTCCGGTAACATACATACATATATGTGTACCTATGTACATCAGATGCGTATTTTCGAATCGCATTTCATTTTCACGTGTGCGTGTAAAGTTAGGTACCTACCTATGTATAAAGACCAGTTTTTCATGTTATGGTAGGTAGGTAGGTAGCTCTGAAGTCATACACATTTTTGACACGCTTTTATTAGCTTAGGTTGTATGTATGTATGTAACTATGTAAAGGAATCTTTGAGCACGATTTTCACCGGTGTCTAAGCATCTGATTAACTTGAAACTTTGCATAAGTCTTAAGGACCGATGACAATGCAATAATAAATAATAATAATAATAATGG
>DWBH01000883.1:0-10759 GCA_018230765.1 Ernsta delagoae
GCTTTCTGTTCTTCAACTTTTTTACTTTCGAACAAAGCTCGGCGCTCCGCTTCCACCTTCTCTTCACTTTCTTTTACCATTTTTAAGAACGCGTTTCTACCGTTTGCTTCCAAATCCTTCATGAAGTCTTGTATTTCTAGAACCTTCAACATTTCGCACAATTTTTCGACAGCGGCCATATGGGATACCGTTTCGTCTTCATTTTGGGCATAATAATTGTTTGCTTTACAAAGGTCTCTAAGTGATTTTCGTTCCTTGCGGAGGTTCTTCTTTTGTTGTTCCCTCTCCGCCCTCGCTGCCTCGAGGCGTGCCTTTTCAGCTTCTTCAGCTTTTTGTTTCGCGAGCATTGCTTCTTTCATTAGCCTCTCCTCCTCAGCTTTTTTCGCTTGTACTGCATCCTGTAATTAATAAATGGAATCTATGAATGTTTTCATTGTTTATTGGGTGTAAATATTTTGCCATCAAACAATCAACCATTCTGATTTGATCTTTTATCAAAAAAAAACTTATTGTATTTTTAAAATAGTGTTTTGTATTTAAAATTCACACTAAGGCTATGGAATCTCAATATTATCTGGCCAGAGTTAAGGACTTAAAGTATTTATTGAAAATAATGTGTTTAACTTGAATAATGATTGACAACCTGTGTGGTTAATCGATTACAAAGTCCCTGATGTGCCTGTCCCTATCCTCGATGGATTTCCAGTGGGTCAGTAGTTTGAATGATGAAATTAAATTTCTGTTCTCGGTCTGAGTGTGTGTGTCAATGTCACCCGCAAAACTGTATATAGTGTGGGGCTATGAGTGTGAGGCATTCTTAATTTATCATTTAATCTGATCACATTACCTGTCTTGCTCGCTTTGCAGCCAACTTCTTATCCTTGTCTTCCTGTTTGAACCTTTGGATCCTGGGGTCATTAGCGTACGCCATATCCACGAGGCTGCGTATTCGCGCCATCTCCTCCTTCTTGAGTTTAGCTCGCGCTACTTTATTTTGTTTCTCGATCCACCTTCTCTCCTCTCTGTCAGCCCCCTTCTCTTTCTCCTCCTCGTCCATGTAAGAGAACTCTCTCCATGAATCAAACTCGTACCAGAAAGCGTAAAAACGCTCAACAAGCTCACGCGGACTGTTCTCGTCGCCCAGTAATGGTACATTCTTCTTTTCGGACCACCGGGCATTCAGTTCAAAGTACTTACCAAAGGCCTTGTAAAAACCTTCCTTTTTTATTTCAGCTGTGGTGGGCAGAGAGTCATCGAACAGAGGGTCGACAGAATCGAAAGATCTTCGGTTTTTTGGGGTCCCCAGTATTTCATATGCCTTTGTAATGCATGTGAAGTAGTCGTCGTCGCTTCGGATGTCTTCTCCTTGGGCCTTGCGCTTGTCGGGGTGATGCTTCAACACCTTCTGCCGGTACGCACGCTTTATATCGTCGTCGGTGGCTTGGAACCTGAGATCTTTCATGCCCAACACCGCATAGTGGTCCTGCTGTTTCCATTCTTTCGGGTCTAGGCTGCGCAAGTACTCCACGTCGTCCTCGAACACCACTTCCTCTGCTTTCTCCTTGGACTTTGACGTCAGGAGCAATGTGTCTTCACCGTGGTACTTTATGTTGTAATATCGTAGGAACGTGGCTCCCGCACATTCTACTTCCCTTTTGACGAGAGTCCATGGTATCGCCACCACTCGACAGCCACCAGATTCCCCTTCGGTCATTTTTCAATGGATTTTAATAACTGTGCCTTCACTAACATAACCTATAAGCAACGGTAAACAGCAGTTTCACGGAGCAACACACGAACTGTATGTTATTTTTATTAAAATCAATTCAATTAACTACGACACTAAATAAATAGTTTTATTATATTAATCAGGACGAATACATTGTTAATTAATATAACGCGCCTAATAAATAACAATAGATTCTATCATGAAGACATTGTCGATTTGTAGAAAGAAATTAAAGCAAATGGACTGGAAATAATTTTGACAGTTCACAGGCAGGCAGAGCATGACATTTGACATACTTCAATTATAACACAGACAACATAAATACCACGATAAGAATAAGTCACAGAGTAATAAATAGCATTGAGTAAGGTCTATCTCTAACTATAAACCATAAACGAAATGGAAGCGCAAGAGTGCAAGTACCAACATAAAAATATGAAATCAGCTGACTGCGCTTACAAGATGTCAAAACAAAATTTCAGAATCAATGTCAAAACAAGATCGGGCGGCTGCTATAAATTTCAATAAGTTTCCGTAATTTTGTAAATAATATTATTTAAAGAGTGTATTAGGTGCATCGCAGTAATGTGTGACGACTTCGATTCTTTTTTTAAGCCCATAGTGCTCGTGACTGGTTTTGGTCCCTTCATAAACCATCCGGTAAACGCAAGCTGGGAAGCTGTTAAACTAATGAATAAGGAGCTACTGGAGAAAAAACACAAAATTGAGCTAGTGCAGCTCGAAATTCCTGTTACTTATGAGAACGTAGATGAATTCGTCCCCGCACTTTGGGAGACCCACGAGCCAAAAGTAAGTTAATCGATAAAATTGTTTTGTAACCCGATCAAGAAAAATGTTTTGAAATTTTGTAATCGGCGCTTGTTAGACGAAATATACTATGAAATTCATGCGCCAATTTTTTTTTGTCTTCAATTTTTTACAAGCTTTTATTTTTGGTTTTAGCTCATGCTTCATGTGGGGGTATCAAATATTGCTAAAGAGATAACACTAGAAGCTCAGGCTCATAGGAAAGGCTACCAAAAGTTTGACTACTTTGACAAATGCCCCGCTAACCACACCTGTACTGCAGATGGAGCTATCAGGATCCACACTAAGCTAAATGTTGAAAAGATGTGCCAAGATTTTAATGATGCAAAGGTGTCTGAAACCACAGCTGTTGTGTCAAAGGATGCCGGCAGGTCCTATATTTAAATTAATTCTAATCTAATTAATTACTTACACTGTTACACAATCATCATACCTAAGTCACATACAGCTTTCATGTAGCCACAATTAAAAATAAATAATTCACATAGATTCCCTTTTCATCATACAAATGGCATGTACTACAATGATAAAGATGACAACATCTTACCTATCTACAATGCACTATTTGTTCAGATGCAGTTACAATTTTATCACTTCATTTAACAACACTAGCATTAAGATAAGGAAAATATAGTGCCAGTGATTGCACATAAGTACATAAACAGGTAATAAAATAAAATAAAAGCATGTAGCATGTTTCATAGATGTACTAAAGATCAATGCTGGTATGACAATCAACATTTTCATATGCTATTGCTAATTAGCACATCTCATCTCAGAGAACAATAATCATGCAATTAGGTAATGATTGTAATTTTTTTTGCTGTTTTAGATATCTCTGCGAGTACATCTACTACACGTCGCTAAGCATAGACAATACAAAGACTTTATTTGTACACGTGCCTGACACAAACGTGTATACATCAGAGCAGGTTGCCCGCGGCCTTGAGAGGATCCTCGACCTCTGTCTGCAGCAGATACACGACGCTGACGCCAGCAGAGACATCACCAGAAAGTTGAACGGCGCTAAGATCGAAGACAATCAGATATAGACAGGAATAGCAGAAGTAGAAAATGTTTTACATATAGTATTATTTTTTGACTAGTTCTATCAGAGGCTTAAATATATTTTGTTGAATATTATGATATAACGCCGCCAAAAAGCTGGACAGCGCTAAAATTTAAGACAATCAGATATAGGACAGGAATAGCAGAAATAGAAAATGTTTTTATTATAGTATTATGGCTATCAATGAAGCTTATGTACAATATATTGTTGAATATTTATAAGACAAATTAAGGCATAAGTTTATTCCAGATGTAGAATAAGTATTTTATTTGGACTGTGGTGTGGGGAGTTCTTAATAACAACAATATCACATAACGTAGAAAATAAAAAAAAAACTAGTTAAAATATAGGAATAAAGTACTTATTGTATAAATAAGTACAATGCATATTTTATTGTATTAGCATTGTGTTGTATGTAAATAAAATGAATAAAACCTATATTACTTCTCTATCAAATTGATTTTACTTATTATTTTTAACCTAATTCACCTAAAATTAACGGGAAAAGTATAAAAAAAACAAGAGATAGCGTAAATACAAATTTATTCGCTTAGTCTTATCCTCTTCCTCATCGTTGGTGGCGCCACCAGCCTGCCCCTTGCGCAGGTTCTTCCTCTTGACGCGGCCAGGCCTGCCGCCACCGAATGGTGACTTCAGCGAGAAGTCAATGTGCTTGCCAGAGTCCAGACGGACAATGAACGACGGGATGTTCACTACTTGTTTGCGCACACTGGAAATTTCGAAAAGGATTCTTTGTAAAATCTGTGTTTAGAACTGTGAAACTCGAAATTTGGATTATGTGGTTTTAATAATCATGTACATACGAATTGAAATGTCTATAATATAGATTTTGGTTTTGACTGAAAATCTAGTTTTGGTTTTACACTGCACTATATTTATAATGAAAACTTACATATTTCCAAACCAATGATGTGAACCAAGAGAACCAACCACACATGGAAATTTCACAAATATTTTCCCAATAATCTAATTAATATTTACTGCAAATTGTCTTACATACTACTGAAAAATACTTCCATACATTACCTGTAAACAGCTCAAAAAGAGCTTACAAATTTCAAGACATTGAACTCAACACAAGGTTGAGATTCAAGTGGTCTATGTGAATATAATAGTGCTCAAAGCCAGCAACCCATGGCCAGGCTGAACACACTTCACCTGCATTCAATATTTTGAATGAAACATTGCTTATTATTCCAAAACCAAATATTTAACTTTTATCAAAATATGCAGACAATGAAATAACAATATAACCAAAATATCACAACAAAGAAAGCTTTATAAATTTTATATTATTGCATTGCATTTGTATTTGATGCAAATATGAATCAATATATGTATGTACTAAAAATGACTTGTATGGTCTCAATAGCTGATAGCTTTCACTGCTGGATATTTAGATCTAAATAATTACACGTCTTACCGGATGTGCCTCTGCCTAATGAGGATACGGGCGTGATGGATGGACTTGGCGAGGCCAGCCTTGAACACCTGAGTCTGGAGGCGGCGCTCCAAGAAGTCCTCAATCTTCAGACCCAGGACATAATCCAGCTTCATCTGCTTCTCGTCCAGCACACCGATCCTCACCAGACGACGGAGAAGAGCATTGCCTGGGGAGGTGCTTGGTGATAACAAAAATAGTGCTTTCTGTGTTTTATTTGCATGCTTTTTATTGTCAGTGTTGAGTTGCTATCAACATAATTGTTCGGACAAGAGGTTGCCAGAGATTTTTCATCATTTTACTAAGGACATAATGGCAACAATACAATCAAATGCATTCCAAATAGCAGCTATATGTTGCTGGCCTTGCAAAAGTGCAATGTTATAGGTATTTCTTTCATGTCTAAAATAAAAAAAAATATCTATTAATAAAGTGACTAAAATCAACATTTAAACATTTTTTAATAAACAACTACAAACATAAATTCCATCGCACTACACGATACCAACCTTCAAACAACCTCTTGGGGTCCTTCTCTTCCAGCGTGAGCAATTCTCTAGCGGCCTTACGGATGCGAGCCAGCGTGTACTTGACGCGCCACACCTCGCGCTTGTTCCTTAGACCATATTCACCAATGATCTTCAGCTCCTGGTCCAGACGCGCCTTCTCGAAGGGACGCCGCGGGGTGACGTACGTCTTGGAGAAGACGGATGGTACACGGTTGTTCACCATGATGGCGAACTGGAGGATAAAGTAGCAATATTAAGATCTGCTCAATATAAGGCTTCAACTTGAGTATATTCTGTATTGGGTATATTGTTATATTAACAATTATATTAATTTTGTAAGGTGGAGTGTAGCCATGAACCGTTGCAAACGCAAACACCTAGAGCTATTTAACAGTAAGAAGCAGAAGGTTGGTGTGCGCTTGGGAATCTGGGCCCACGGACATGCTGTCGCCCTTCGTGTCCACTCACAACATCTATACCAGATGTTGAGATCTACTTAAAGGCGGTATAAACTGTAGGAACCTGGGTCATATCTAACTAAATGACTACAATTTTTTAAAAGGTACGTAGGTCACATTTGTTAAGATTATAGTAAAAAATAAAAAACATGATATTATAGGTTATGCTTACAGATGCCTCATATAAAAATGATAACTCTTTATGTATATAATGTTTCTGGTATTGAGCTACTGCTTAAACACATTTAAATAGTAGTGTGTAGTGTAGTTATTAAAATATTTCAAAACTATACCCCGTAAATGCATAAATTTCATGATGCAGATTGCACTTTGCAAGTAATCGTAATCGGTCAAAATCACGGACATTTAACCACTTTTGGTCAAAATATGATAACAAGCGATAACAATATACACAGTTTAAGTACTTTGCACACTTATTTTATAAGTTTTTGGATAATTCAAAATAAATTTAATCACACACGTACCTGCTGCAAATGCGGCTCACGGAAAAAGAATGAATTGATAGTGACACTTACACTGACAGGACAGAATGACAGCTTTGATAGACAAATGAATGAAATGAGAATGACACCAAATACATTACACATAGACAGTAGATGTCCACAGAGTACATTTTATGCATTTGTCACGGTCAATGTAACTTTTTTGTTGTTCATTCTTATCAAGGAACTTAGAATCAAACTCAAGTTCCTGATTCTTGCATTATGTATTTACGGCCTGGAATTTCATCAATTTGGACAGCCATAATATTTTAAAATTTAAAAACCGTTAAGAACGCACCAGCAAAGATAATCGTAATATATAAAAAATCTTATCACGTTGTGCATACGCAATGAACCTCCTAAACTACTGAACCGATTTTAATCAAAGTTCACAGTGTGCAGTTTGATCCAGCTTAGGAGATAGCATACATACATATTGTCACGCCTCGTTCCCAACGGAGTAGGCAGAGACTGTCTCCTTCCACTTGCTACGATCTTGGCATACTCCTTTCGCTTCCTCCACATTCATTATTCTTTTAGCTTACTACTAAACTAACTACTAACTAACTAACTAACTACTGCTTAGGAGATAGAATAATTTATAATAAAATTTATAGTCCTATGTGACCCAAATGAAATACTGGTGATGGCAGTTCAGAGTTTTGAGTTGCGTGTGCGAGGATTTAAAAAGTAGAAGCATGAATAAGTAAAAATAATACTTATGTAAGTCACTTTACAATAGAACTTTAATTACAATTCACATTAAAACAAAAATTTACATTTCACTATTAAAATTTCTTGTATTTCAAGAAGTTCTTATACTTTTTAGGATTCAATCCGTAAGCCTTCAACCTCTCATCAGAAAGATTGCTGAATGGGTGCGTTGGTTTGACCAGTTTTTGTTTCAATTTGTCTTTCGCTTTAAATTTCATTTTATTTTTCTTTACACTTTTGCTTGGAATTTGCTTAAAATCTTTCTTTTTGCTTTTAGAAAATTGTTCTGTATTCACATTATTGACATTACTCTCACTATTATTGCGTTTCTTTGAGTTTTTCTGTTCTTTGTCATTTTTAGTTACAGCACTTGCTTGTGTAGGCTCCACAGTTCCTACAGCTTCAACAATAAATGAGTTTTTCTTCTTTTTCGTCTTACTTGCAATTGCACTTGCACTTGTGTTGATATCTGATATATTTCCTTCTGAAACCGTTCTTCTCTTTTTATTGGGCTTAACTGTTTCTTCAGTATCAGCATTGTTTTCATTATCAATGCCAGTATCAATATTTTGTTTATTCTTCTTCTTTTTCTTAGATACCTCTGCTGCTATATCAACTTGATTTTCATTAGTACTATTGTCACTTTCTTTGCGTTTCTTCTTTTTCTTCTTAGCAGGAGTTTCATCAGCATTTGTAACTTCTTCTGCTCCATTTACTTGAGTTGTCTCTACTTCTTCTATGCTGTCATTGTTTTGAGTTTGTTCTTTCTCCTTCTTTTTCTTTTTGCCCCCATCTTCCACAGGAACTATTATTTCTGGTTCTCTGTGGAAAAGAAAATAACAATTTGTTAGTTCCTCGTAAATTAGTAAAAAAGGGTTGTATTGCTTTTATTGTTGATACCATACTCATTCCCACAGTGACACCTCACGTGTTAAAACAATATTTTTTTTATAATTAATTACCTTATTATATGGAAAATTATTAACTTTATTATATGGAAAATGTACACTCAGGCCTCTATTGATAAATGCAATTTCAGTATGAGAACTACCTTGAGCACCTGTTTTTCATAGTTATTTCAGCACTCAAGTTACACTCTTTAAACAAGTTAATACTGAATTACTAATTGATTCTCAATCTAAAGTTAATATGTGCCCTAAAAACCCAAATCACACTCACTCAGGCAAATCCCTGAACAGACTGGGTAGCACTTTCCTCTTGAGTCTGACATCAGCCGCCTTCTGCTTGTACGTGTTGACTTCGCTTTTTTCAACGTTAGCCGGCCGGTGCTTCACTATTTTCTTCAACGGCACCCACTGTGTCAGCTCCTTATCATCTGCTAGAAGGATCTGGAAACATAAAAACAATTTATATATTACACTATTCAATTTTACTACAACATTCAAAGGAAGTGTCAAGAAATCTAAAAAAAAGAAAATCATATAGAATCTCTGCATTATAAATACGATTCAATTTTACCAGTGAGAGATTTGAATGATGAATTTCACATTTTCGTTCTGGTTCTGGGTGTTTGTGGTGTCCATGGCACTATTTACACAAGGGAATCTAGGCCTCATTTAATAAACTTTTAAGTACTAAGTTTGAGTGTATCTTAAGTGCAAAAATAACTTTGAAAAATAGGCACTTAAGATAACTCTCATCACCAAATTCCATTTATTAATACGGGCCCTAGTCTTGGGCTGTGAATGTAAGTCGTTAACATTTGTAATATGACAATCTATATATTGTAATTTAAAATAACTGATTAGGTAATATAAGATAAGATTTTAGGATATTATGATAAAATTGAATTTAAGATAAGAATTTTATATCCGAATTTATATAAATTAATATTTATGTTAACTTTAATCTTAAACATTTGCACACCGGTTCTACCGGTATAGTATGTAGGAAACGAAAATCTTTGTTAACTTTATATGTACCCATACTACTGCAAATAAATCCATTCATTCATTCATTCATTTATTCATTCATTCATTCATTCATTCATTCTTTCTTAATATTAGGTAGATTAGCTACGGATTATAAACATGACGTCAAATGGTAGATATTTAAATCTTGAGCTCCAACATTTGGAGATTCTAATCAAACTTTATACACTGTGTGCAGTTTGATCTAACTTGAGAGATAGGATACTTTAACTCAAATAGTCCTATATTACGCTGGCGAAGTTGCGAGGGTTAGCTAGTAAATATAGTGGGGGCTTACCACCAACTTTGTTACAAAATTAAAATAACTTTAATGCGAAGCTTTAATTTGAGCTCTATATGGGTCCGGAAGGTGATATTATTTTATTCTTATTTTGCGGCGAAAAGACTAAATGTTTTTTTAAAGTGATTATGGTAGGTACAAAATTTTAAAGTAAAATTGAATCAATACGAATTTGAGGGGTGATGGTAAGGCCCCTGTATTCACTTCGCTATGGGTAGGTACTTCTGACTAGTACATCCGTCACGGTCGAGTGGTTGAAAGGTTGAAACAAACCTTTCGCGATCGTATCTGTTTGAACTACGAAGGTCGTACGCGATGAAAGGGACAAATGAGCTTTTGTATTCGGTTGTATGAGTTATCGTATTCGGGAGTGAGTTATTGCAATCAATTGTATTTGTATTGGACTATTGGTGTCTTCTGTGTACGTATTCTTGCAAATTACGCGTATAAATTGTATCCCTTTTGCTTTGACACGTCGCATAAACAAATACGATAAACAAACACCTCACAAAACTCTAATGTAGAACGATTTGTACCGAATATTGATGTTATTTATGTTGTTATGTATGTATGCGTGGTAAATATTATGAGTTTTCATTGGAGGTTCCGTGTTTTATATCATTTTTTAGTTCGAATACTTCAGGCTTTCTCCAGATGTGGAAAGAGTCCCAATTCCGTAAAAAAGTTTGCAGTGTAAGGCGTTTAGTTTCGTTATATAATCTGAGCATTACACAGTAGGTAATATACCCAACTGGTCTCGCACGTCACGGCTTTTTGTGTTTAAGGTTGTTAGCGCGATAAATCTCTTTATCCTCGACATCCGATGTTGACGGCAGCGATCGATTAGAATTGGGAACACGGCAATAATAAGATCAACGCGTTTTTCGTGTTAGCAGCTGAAAGTTTTTTTTCCGCCGGCTTTTTCTTTCAGTAATACTGCACTAAAGTCGATGAAAAATAAAAGTAATACATAAAATAGAGCTAGGTTTCATGGTAGTTGTGTTGCAACTAGATTCTTGGAAAATAAATAAATTAGGTACACTTCTCACTCCCCACACTAAATCAATGACACAAACACGAGAACAGAAATATTACTTCATCACTAAAATTTCTACCCAGCCGGGAACAGACTCTGATGTTGCTCACGGCTAAGCCGTCATATCACGGATTATAAAAAGAATTGGCTAGTTGCGTCATAATTAATTTCAAAATTCTAATGCATATTACCTTTAGAGATTGGCTTAGGAAAACGTAT
>DWBH01000884.1:0-10759 GCA_018230765.1 Ernsta delagoae
TGTCAAGAATATTAGGATTAAGATTTTTCATTGCATTTTCATATTCTTCCTTTAACTGATTCAATTCTTTTGACGTTTCATTGAATTTAGTTTCTAATAATGATTTTTCTTGTGCTATTGCACTCATTTCCATCTTCAATGTTTCCAGATTACTTAGTTGCTCTTTGAGAAGAGACTCCTCAGTTGATGAATTGCTTAAAAGACTTTCGTATTTTTGTTTCAGAGTGGTTGCGTCTAATTGAATGCTGTTTAACTGTTCCTCAAATTTGTTTTTAGATTCAATTGCTTTATTTAATTCTTCGTTTACTTGAAATAACTGCCTGTCTTTTTCTGACACCATCTCTTCGTGCGACTTTACATCTACTTCCAGCATTTCTAATTTCAATGTCAGTTCCTTGACACTGTTTTGTTTTTCGTCTAATAAAGCCTTCAGTCGATTTTCTTCAGTTTCGTAATTAGTTATTTCATTGCTTAAAGAAGATATTTGTGTTTGATATTGAGTGACTTCTTTGTCATGTTGAATTTTCTGGTTATTTATTTGAGTATTCATGTCATCCAAAATTTTTTGCAAAGAGTCTTCATGCTTTCTTGCTTCTTCTAATTTATTATTTAGATCATTTTGCGCTTCAGTTAATTGATCTACTTTTTCCATTAATTTTACTTCCGATGATGCGCCCTCAGCTTTCAATAATGATATTTGTTCCTTGTATCTATCAATATCACCTTCTAACCTTTTGCGAATACATTCATATTCATTACTTAGTTCCTGCTCTTTAGTCTTCAGACTTTCAATTTCCTTTTTTAATATAGAATTTTCATCTAATAACTTATCATTATTACTCTCCTGTTCTTTAACGTGATTTAAAGCTTCCGTTGTTGCTGCTTCGAGTTCCTTAATTTTATTTTCTAAAGCTTGCTGTTTTTCTACATTTTCATTTATCGTGTTTACGAACTGCCTACGTTCAGAGGCATACTCTTCTTCCAATTTAAATATTTTTTGTTTCAACTCTTGTTCGATTCTTCCATGATTATTAGAAGCTTCTCTATATTTATCTCTTAATTGCTGTAGTTCTTTTTCAGTATCCTTTAAATGCTGAGATAATTGGTTAAATTGTTCGTTTGAATCTGTTGCTTGGCCAGTCAAATTCATGTACTCTGATTCTATTTTATCTTTTGATTTTTGTAGTTCATTACATTTTTCGACGGTGCTTTCTAGCTGACGCTTAAGTTCACCAATAGTTAGCTCCATTTCAGATATTTTTTCTTTTAAGTCACTATTAATTTTAGTAAGTTCAGCAACAGAGGCTTTGAGTTTCTCATTTTCCTCCTTTAATGTATTTAATTCATCTACATTGATTGTAAATTGAGTATTTAGAGAGTCGAGTTCAACTTTATTCTGATCTAACGCTTGTTTATGTGTCTCAATTTCTTTCAACAACTGCTCTATTTTCGAATTACGATCTTCAATTTCTTTTTTATGTTCCTCTGCAATTTTGCTGTGCTTTATGTTGAAGTTTGCCGTTGCTTGTTCGAAATCATCTTTTAACTTAATAATTTCCTTATCTCTTTCGTGTATTGTTTGCTTGAATTCATTAACTAATTTTTCATTGGAATCACTAGATGAACTTGATTCGTTAAGGAGCCGTTCATAATCCTTAGTCTTGGCATTAAGAGCCTGCTCTAGCTGCAATATTTCAGCCTTATTTTTTTCATCTTGCTGTGAAGCTTCGTTAAGGAAGCTCTCGTATTCATTTATTTTATTTGATAGTTCATCTTTGACGCGAGTCACTTCTTCTTGTAACAACTTACAAGCAGCTTCATTTTTCTTTTTAGAATCTTCTAATTGTTCAATATCTAAAACTTTGGCACTTAGTTCCATTTTTAATTTTGTAATTTCCTTATTTAAATTGACTTCGTGTTCTTTACTTGCACCCAAAACTGAAAAAATGAAACAGTGTAATGAAACAGTTACATATGAAGCGAATATTTATAATACAGTTAAATAACAAATAAATATTTATTAAATTGTGAGTTAACTTACCTTTGTTCAGTTCAAGAGTCTTATCGTCGAAAGCTGCTTGAAGCTGCGTCACCTTGCTGTTGAGATCGCTAATTATTTGGCTGTTTTCTTTATTAAGTCTTTCCACGTTTTGCTTTTCAGTGTCGAGTTTTGACTCCGCTAACTGTAATTTTGCGGTTAACACTGACATTTGAGTATCAAATTCTGTTTGAGCGATGGCTAATTTCGTTTTTGCCTCAGTAAGTGCTTTATCAGCTTCTAGTTTAACCCTGGACAATTCATCTGACATGCTTTTGCCTAAAGAATCTTTTTCAAACTCCTTCTCTTTCAGTAGAGCATATGCTTCATCTAGCAGCTTCTGGAGTTCAGATGACAGGGCTGAAAAAAAATTTTATTTTAAAAATCTACCAAAGCTCCACGACATGATAATAATTAAGATAATTACATCGATTTTCTTTTAAAGATTCGCATGGTAACAGGTTTAATATTAAGTTTTTATTTAAGACACGTGTGTCGCTGCTTCTGTTGTTCAATGCGTATCTTTTGTGGTGTACAATGTCTCCATTGTGCTACTTACTCTGTGCGGCGGCGAGTTCCTCCCTATGCTGCTCGGCTAGTGCGGCCATGTCTGCGTCCCTCTGGTCCTCTATAGCTCGCAATGCAGTGGCGGTGGTATCCGCTCGAGCTGCCTGTAGTTCTGCCTCCGCTTCCAGTTCGCGTATACGCTGTTCGCGGACCGCAAGCTCTTTCTGAGAATAGGAATTGGGAACTGATGTGTAAAATCCAAAATTGACGACATATGTACCTATGTATAAGCGAGAAAATCCTTCGATCATAATGTTTATTATTCTTCCACCCTTTGGAAAACCAAAGATTTTTTAACTTTTAGAGTACGAACTCACCTCCATTGCTTCCTTATATTTCTGAAAAAAAACGAAAGATTTTTTCAATACAAAAACTTCATTATTTATAAAAACATAGTTTTAACGTATTTTAATAATTATTTTCAATACATAGTTTTTTCGAGAAACCTCTTAACTTTTTCCCTTTATTTGAGCGTGGTAATATAAGTACCTAAGCATATTTACTCGTACTATTTTATATTTTAAAAGCCAGAGAGATTTCTTGTATCCTGAGTGTATATGAATATTTGTATGTTACGTTATAGTCTTCCTTGTTGATGTTCTCTTCCTCGCTCCTGAACATGAGGTCCTCCACCTTCTGCCGCTCGTCCTCCAGCAGCTTGCTAAACCGGTCCAGTTCGCTCTTAAGTTTTGCATTCTCGGTGCTCGCCTGTAGATTACATTTTCTTGAAATTGGCAAGCATCATTAGATCATTACTTACGATATTTGCGATATGTGCTTTGACGACTTTATTTATGAGCACCAGTTAAGTCGATATTTGCGTACATATTTGTTGTCGTATTATATGAGTGTAGAGTTTAGCTAGGCTAGGAAATAGGTGCTAATAAAAACCTAAAGCTTTTTCGTTGTTTCTCCAATCCCTTCTTTTGATCAACCTTTTTATGATTTTTAGATAAAAACGTTTTAACCCAATTTTTAAGATATAAAAGAAATTATTAACTATGACTTTCCAATACTGAAAGAATGAAGAAAGGTGCACTGTAATAATATAAGAATATTTTTTTTTATAATTATATTGTTATAGCTATGTGTAGGTCTTAATTAAAATAAAACTGTTACCTGGGTTGCTTCTTTTTTAATCTGTGTAAGCGCGCTCTCCGCGCGTTCCGCTTGCAGAGAAACCTTGGCAACTTCAGCTCGCTCCAACTCACGCTCTTTCATCAAACGCTCCAGATGAAGTTGCTTTTCCCTCAACAACTCCTGTATCGCATAAAATATAATTATAGATTCAAATGTCTTCAAGATTCAACTTGGGCAATAATTCTCATAAATACCTACATTTTAAAGTAATTATTCATTGAACTTTGAACAGTCTTAATAATATCATGGGGACTTTGTATTGCAATGTTTCTCAAAAGATGTTATACAGTATGAGTAATATGAACTGGTAGTTTCCAAGAAGTGTGGCTAGCTTGTCTAATATGGCTATTAATCATGTTCCACAATACACCTTAATTATCTTACTAAGCAAGCATTCATACATATACGTACTAAACTTAAGATCTATGCTAGGTACATCTACAACATATAGGTACGTTTACTTAATCAAAATGATTTCAGTTACGAATTAATGAAATATACTTTTAGACTAAAGAACTTATAGAAGTTAAAGTTATGTAATTATTACCTAACTAAGCAAGGGTTGACCTTGACCTACACATGTTTTTTTATCTATAAAGCTGTGAGTACCTAGCTACCGAAGTCCTTCATGAGATAGATTTAAACATTTGTACTGAAGTACAGAACTTACTATGGTAGGTACACATGCTATGGAATGGAAATTATTAATGGTTCCGAAAATCAGGAAAATCAGTCCGGTGCGGGTTAGGGTACAACTCGCCCGCAAAAAAACTGGGCCGCTGGCGAGAGTCCACTTTTAAAAATGTGTAGGGGTCAATTCGCCCGCATCGGTGGAAGCTAGGAAGAACGGGCCAGTTGTCTCGCATTAAAAACTCAACGGCATAGTACAGTAGGTACATGTTTTCCTATGACATACGAACATTTTATTCTACCTACTTTTTAAAACTGGCAAAATACTGGCTGGGTTGTCGGCTCATGTTGTGAATAGATTTTGATGATTAAGTATATATTATTATCTCGGTAGGTTATATATTATAACCGTACCGCACTCCTTACTTAAATATTGAAGTGTTATTATTATAAACATAATTTAGAATATGTTTGCGATTTCGTTTTTTAAAAGTGTGACGTCAAATGGAGGTAGTTCGTATGTTGATATTTAAGCCCAATCCCCATTAAGTACCTTTAACACCGATCTTAGTTCCTTCGCGTTCCGAAGTCAACTTTCTTCAGACTGATCGTGACTAGAACTAAATCCAACCGGACCTAATATTTTGAGGACACACATTGTTTTTCATTTCAAAATATAGGTATATGTACTTTAGCAGATCGAGACCGGTTTGTGGTCGAACCGAGACCGACGTTATGGTGAGAATCAGGCTTACGGGGGTAGGAGAGGATAGTTCCATGCCAGAGATGGTGAATGAAAATTTAATCCTGATCTATACACGTCTACAGATTTTTTTTAAAATACATAGAATAGTTAGATTTCAATCCCGAAACTTAGCTTTTACACTATCTAACCAACCTATGAAGTACGTAGACGGTGACGTTGACTAGGTAGGTAATATTTAGGTATTTTTGGGACTACGACTGTTACAACCTTGAAACTGTTGATTCAATACAGAATAGTGCAGTGCAGGAGTAGGTATTATTGCAGTAGTACTTAAATAACCTACCTATTAGGTATTCATACGTCAATAGCGCGGTTTTTCAACTGTTTATTATGTAGGTAGGTAATTGAGTAAATAACCTTAAATTTCTGCTGTTTACTTCCTACACAGACGCAGAAAATAATAAGTTGGGTATAACAATTACATACCTACTATATATTATGAATGTAACTAGCTGAGAACTTGCATATTGTATGCTTAATTAATTTGCTTCGAAACGCTTAATATCGTAGATTATTGTTTGTGGTCACACGGTCGCGTCGCGCGTGCCAAAGTGCGAACTGTCACTCACAAATCTAGGAAGGCAATATTTATTAATACCTACGGTTTGTGTTAGTGTTTAGTTTATATATGTTTTGTGTGTGTGTTTGTAAATAAGATGGAAAAATAGCAGTTTCTTATTTGATTTTAACAAGATTTGATATTAAATGTGTATTTCCTACATCTTATTTTCATTGTGACCCATTTTTGATACGATGTATTATAATAATGTTACTCTTAATATTATTTAATTTATATGCATCTATTGCTCTCAGTGTCAAATACTAATTCAGTATCTAACACTAAATTAAGCACAATTAAATTCAGTCGATCCCAATATCACAATAATAATATGTGGATAGTAGATTAGTATCTATGTATATTAAGGATTGATCTTTCATAGATTTTTTATACATTTTTAAAAGTTAATTACGAGTAACAATTCTAACAAGTAACTTATTTATTTAAAGTCAAGAAAGATCCACTGAAATGGTGTAGGTATATTTATTTATCAATTAAGACAAAGTGCACGACTTGCGCATGCCTATCTGCAGTAGGTACTGTAGGTAGGTACATACAAGTACGTCTACTTATGATTTTGAGTCCTGGTAGCCGTATCGTTTTTATTTAATGCCTGGGGTGTGATGTGAAGTTACCCCTCTTACGCAACGTCCTCCACTGAGGAAAGAAAATAGACATTGAAATGAAAAGGATAGGCATCTAGATTTGTACTGAGTCTGTTCTTTGAAGCTTCAAACTCAAACTTAGACTCATTTACGACACAGTGGCAGTTGAGTACTTAGTTGTGATATCCAATTGAATAAGAAGGACTAATGTTTTTTCGCCGAGGCTCTTTATAGTTTGTGAATAATTCATTTATCTTCTTTTGCTCAGATCTATCTATACCCATGAAGGAGACAGACAAGTTTAGGGATGTACCTGAATCACTTACGCGTTGAAATGTTCAACGTTGATATACCTATGTATAACTTTTTTTGAAATAATAATGATATAGATAATTGCACATACCTATCCATAATACCGAATTAAGCCGCAATTTTTTGTTAAATAAGTGGAAAAGTAACTGCAAAAATTACTTAGACTGCATTTTCTATTCGTAGCAGCATCAATAGTTATATTTGTCGATAGGAAGGTACACTACCTACTAAACGACTGATGATGACGACATTCATAAGTCGTTTGAATAAATGTGGAATAAAACAAGATATTCAATGAAATTTTATGGCAATATGCTATATTTTAAAAGCTTTAGGACACGAGCGGGCCGTAGACATGGAAATTTAAATATTACTGTAGGAGGATAACTTATAATGGTAGTGTCAATGCTCCTTCATAATATTATTTTGATTAATCTTGGTTTACCAATTTAATGATTTATCATTTATTTTATTATAACGGGTTATTTATTTACTCCATTAGAGTAGAACGATGTCTTATAAGAAGTTAAATTCGGTATAAAAATCCAATAGTTCAATAATTCAAATATTAAAAAGTAATTAAAATGCTTGGGATTTATTCAGTTAAGCATTTCACTTATCCATGAATTTAGAAAAATTAATCAAAACCAAATTTTAATCCAAGTATTGTCTAAATACGTAGGTAAAGCGTGATTGTCTACGTGATATTGCGCAGCTACCTTTTATATGACGCAATTAGCGGATTTTAAACCTATCTGGAAACAATATCTTTAATACCTGCTTAACATAACATACGAAAATCTTATAAGTAGCTAGTAATATCTAGCTATAATACATAAATATCTACTTCGAAATATGTACTTAGGTAGGTTTATACTTTACTAAATACTACTGTACGAATTTAATAGCTGATCAATACCTATAGTTCATCATAATAGTCCTCTATTTTCTCCTTTAATGTAAAAAGGATCTCGTTTTTCTCTTTCAAGTCAGGAATAATTATGATTTCCTTTACCTAAATAAAAAATACCTACCTATGTACACAATTCGATGAAGTAATCAATAACAGAAATTCTCAAAATGCGAAGTGCTCGTCGTTATCTTTTAATTTTAAAAATCGTTTACTGAGAGAAAAAAGACTCATTTGTGCATTTATTTAATTAATTCTGGTTATAATATTCAAAATTTATTTATCTTTTCGTCCATTTGCTAGCGATAGTTGAGTAATATCTTAATAGCTTATCATTTGTATTATATCCCACATTGTCAGCTGTATGTATTGTCTGCCTATCACATTGGTTTGTTTACAACGTTAGATATATAATAATATAGTCTGATTTAAATCGCTTTAGGTAGTATCGATAACATGGCGTGTCAATGACCTCATATTATTATGCATGTATTTATTTATTTATTTGACAAACGCATCCTAATCCGCATTGGATCCAGGCTTATTTTTGAAAGAAAAAAATATTACCGATATTTTAATTTATCAGAGACGTACTCCGACATTTTTTGACTTGGAGTCCCTTTAGCGGCTTATAGCGGGGACCCACATTGTAATTGTTTTTCTCGTTTAAAGGCATAAGGGGACCCACTTTGTAAGCGTTTTTCTTATTAAAGGATAAAAGTATTGAGAAGGCTAGAAAAGAAAGTCAAAAAAGTTTGACCTAAGTAATTAAATTAGTCCACTGACAGATATTTTACATTAGAAATAGGTACCCACACAAAGGCTCGACTATGTACCTATAGTTACACGTAAATAGTAACAGATTTAGTGGAGGAATTCTAATGAAGAAAGCGATCATTTGATCTGATAGGATGCCTGAACTACATTTGGTTAGTATTTCTGTATAATTGGTGTTTGGGTTTTCTACTAGTTTTATCTGAGAGTTTAAACTTACGTGACTAATTAGTAAGAACACGGAGTCTTGTTACTATACTACCTAGAAGTGTGCATTTAATGTGCAATATCTGGATACCTTATGTCCTTAACATTAACTTTACATATAAACATTTACTTATGTGTGTCCTTTTACCATCGACTTTATAGACATACAACCCTTGACCTTTACTTATCTAAGTAATTTGAATACTTTAATGTCAAGTGCTGTTTGCATTTTGTTGTATCTACGAAGGCAACAGTAACATAATTTTCCGTCTATAATGGCTTTATTATAATTCATACATGGAAATACAATGCAAGTAAAAACTATAATTACAACTAGAAAAAAACTCATTACTTTTACACATAAAGTCTTAAATTACTATTACCGTTACCTCCTTGGGAATTCTATACAGACAGATGTTCTTCTATAAATGTATGTAGGTACAACCCAACATGCAATCACTTCACAAGCAAACTTACTATACAGCGATTTAGTGCAATAAAACAAAACCAGTTAGTTGTATCATTCACTTTATTGTTCATATAATACAAGGATAAAGGGAAATAAGACACAGTATCTCAAGTTACAGTTTATTAAAACATACCCCTTCACAGGTTCATTAGGTAGGTACTTGAAAAACATTATTTACGTGTACTTACAAATACAATTAATAACCTAAGAGTAAGTTACTCTACGAGCAGTATTATTATTAGACGTACCTATATATTAAGTAATTAAAAAAGTACGATTATATATTAATTTAACTCTTAAATAAGGAATGATTGCGTTGGAGTGAGTACTTAAAATTATGAATATCATCATCATTCTTACAGGCACTGGTATTGGTTAGTTTATAAAATACTAAAATAAATAGTATATAGGCATAAGATCATACATACATATATCAATAAACATTGCACCGAAATTATAGAAACGCCATAAATATCTATCGTAAATAAATACGAGAAAGTTACGAGTATAAAAGCGAACTATATCACAGTTTTGCCTCTGACATAAGCTAATTATGTACTTTGTCTTTGCTGATCTCTAATGTGTAATTACGCTGAGCTTGTATGTTATCTACCAGGTCTATTGTTGGAACATGATTGTAAAACAGCGGAAAATATTTTGTACTATAATGTGCGTGGTATTCGACAGTCTATAAGCTAACATAAATTAATATTGCAATACAAAGTCGGAGATAATTCTTAAACATTAAGAGAATTAGGATGTTAAAATTTTAGTCAGTACAATCGATACAAAATCAATAAAACATCGAAAACATAATTTAATACACGTAAAATTTGAAACATGTCGAACTTCAGATGCAGTTAATATTAAAAAGAGAAGTCCCGTGGTGCCGTTCGGTAGATAGTTCACATTTCCGTCCGAACGTGTGCCAAGCCTCAAAAATTGGCATCCCCAGGTTGCAGCTATCGACCCCACTAAATCTACAGTTTAACTGCAACTTGTGATGCCTCACGTGCCCTATCGTATGGCTTCGTCTCAGGGAATTTGTAATACATCGCTTGTAACAGGTGTTTCGATACAAAATTAAGTATTCGATGTAGGCGGTAAGTACGTCATCGGTGGTATAATAACAGTGTATGATACATAATACACATTTTCTTTTCGTTTATAGTTAGATACAAACACGACGGAATTAATTAGCATCAATTAGATACCTTGTTTCCTTTTAGCGACTGCTATATTGAAACAAGAATACTTGTATCAATCAAACAATTCTTGAATTTCGCAAACAACGATTTTAATAATATTATTAATCAAAAACTTTATTTAAACCAAAACCTTGATTACACAACAGCTTCCATCAAACCTAAAGACGTAAAAGTGTATGCAATTCAAAATGACGATGACAAACAAATTGCTCAAGTACGAAACCAAAACGACAAACTTTTGACGCGTGGCACAGTATCGCGGCGTGTTACACCGATCTACCGCGCGGCGATAGTGGGATACCGTACCTGGAGCGCGTTCTTCGCTGAGACCGGAGTGGACGTGGCTCGCGGACCGGCCACTCGCTGCGGTGACGTTAGTGACAGTGCGGGAAACACGCATGGGGGAACCAACACACAACACGCGTTAACGCACTCAATTCCCACCGCTTGGTGTACTAATGCTACTACGTTTTAGCTCGTATTCATGAACAGGGGCTCAATTCTCGTGCAATAGAGATTATGTCGCACACGACATATCTCGAAAAAAATGACGGATATCTATTGAAAATTCAAT
>DWBH01000885.1:0-10758 GCA_018230765.1 Ernsta delagoae
CCAGGAATAAAGTCGAGACCGGACCGTATGGCGATTTGGTCAGAGACGCAATCCTTGACCCAATTCTAAAAAACCGGTCAAGTGTCTATTGGGCGCACCAGAGGGATCCGTATGTACTATCGCAAGTGATAAACACAATTGGCACTATGTAGTTCAGCAAACACAATATATTATACTAGCTGACCTCACGAACTTCGTAACGCCTAGTTAAAAAATAGTACTTAGGGATAAGAAACAGATAACAACCTATTCGCAGACCTAACAAAAAGTACTACCAAATTTCATCAAAATCGGTCAAGCCGTTTAAGAGTAGTTTGGAGACAAGCACTGTGACAGGAGAATTTTATATATATACGAAATTTTGATGTTACACCAACTTGAATACAACCAGAAGTAGATTTTATCATTATTTAAAACATATTACTATATTAAAATTTATATATGTATAAGTTTCATCGTTAACGTTAGAATTAACTCGTGTGTTCTTTTATGAAACTACAATAGTATCCAGTTGATTCGTTCACCAAGTATTCTGTTATATTTTAATAGCAGTGCAAGTATATATTATTATCATATTATAGAAAAATCAAGGTTTTTCCGACAAACATTTTCCACACTTTTATTTATTACACTTATTATTTTCTCCGCATTTTCAGTTTCTTTTATAAATTATACTTTTATACTGTCTAAAAGTTTCTAATCACACATACCTACAAGTGTTCCGAGTGAACCCTAAAATTCCTACATACAAAACCAGTTCCGATGTTCCGTACTGTCCCACACAGGTTAGATTACTTATTGTTGGTCGACGTGACATGTAATATACCCACCCGTATTTTGGGGAACTAGCTTGTGTAGGTACATTGCAACATTTGCAACTATTGTTAGCTTCCGGAATATAAAACTTGTGGTATCTTCACAAGTACTAAATAAGTTGTTCATATTAACTTTTTACGCCTAAAAATACAGGGGCAAAGGCTGATTATTTACTACTAAAGTGATATTTTACGTCATCATACGCAAGATAATATTTAAATAATAATAATTTAACAAACGGATAGTTTACTTGGGACTTAATTGAAGATTGTGAAACATAAAATTTTCTTTTACTGAATCGAGTATGGAGCTGAAGAAGTCGAAAAGGCGGCAGAATATTCCTTAGCTTCATGCTTACGATACACTATCGAGTATAACATATGCTTATTTCGGTATCTGTTCGACTGCAAACGTACGCTAAAACCACGGAATAGACAGAAGAGACAGCATCACATAAAGGGAAGTGCCTCAACCCTTAAGAAATGAAACGTGTCAACATGACATTGACGTAATTAAATACCTAATTCGCTGACAAGATAAAATATTTAACTTAATTTTCTATGTTACAACGATCAGCCAATCGAAATTGAGTCTCACTAAGTCTTCGGCGACTCTTTAGTGGCGTACATAAAACGGCTAAATGGCATATCTCCTTACATACTTGTCTCGTTGGCTGAAACATTGCAGGGGTTAGCATTAAAAGCATTCCGGCCTTGGCTACGTAAGCTTGGGCTCAAAGGCCTTGGCCAGTGTACGATGTACTGGGTATTAGGTAATGTACTTACACAGTAGGTAAAAGAACTGTAAATTTTTATGTACCTACCTTTATGTGATAGTACTACGAACGACGCGTTATTTTCACACATTTAATACTGGTAGGTACATATTTTATTTATATAATTAATATGTATTGGCTTACAAGTTCACCGTCGGTAGTAACATAATCAAAATTATAATATTTTTTTGATAATATAGCGATGATGTTACACTAACACTTATAGGTAGCTAAACATCAAATGTAAAGAAAACAAAATTAGCAATCATAATCCTACAAATATTAAAAACGCGAAAATTTGTAAGTATGGATGGATGGTTTTGACTCTTTTACGTAAAAATATAAAGAAACATTGAGCGTAGGTTAAAAAAAATGGGACTATTATATTCAGTACTTACAGAAGTAGGTTGTAACATCCGGCCTATGTGACTTAGTAAGTAAGAAAAACTAACAGAACAAAATAAAATTACAAGTAAATTCCTGCACTAATAGGGTGTGTAAAGTTATGTATAAAAATAGTAAAGAAATCAAAACAATACAGTCTATACATAAAATTAATAAACTTAGTTATGTTAAAAAAATCCAAAAGTAAAAAACAGGTGTCTCCAATTCGATTCCCAATTCAATTCCAATTCTTTTGTGCAATTATGCGTGCAAAATCCGAGTAACCATCCATAACTAATGCTATCAAAGACAAAATATCGTAAACGTAAAAGACCGTCGCTTTATGCAGTACAGAAGCATGTAGCCTCGATTATGAAGCATGACCCCCCACCCCCCTCCCCCGCCAGTCTGTCCTTGGGCGGCCTCGACCCAGACGCTGTGTAGGGCGACAGGAAAATAATATCTTGATTTCGCGAAGTCTGATCAAAATCCTCGTATCAATGTTCTCTGCCGATGAAAGTTAAGCTCAGACAAATCGTAAATTTTTCAACTTGTCACAAAGTAACGGAGATAAAGAAGACAGTAAAAGTTAAAGGTAAACTGATGAATATAAAAAGATACCTTAAAGTTTAAAAAAAGGATTTTAGTTATATTTTATGTCATGAAATTTTAGGTATCCAGTCGTGTTTAGTCAGAATCATACTACCAAATAATATACTAAAAGATAAAGTTATTTTTCTAGCCAATTAGCACTCTACATAAGGCTATGTGTGAAATATGACGCACCGCGGTTGAAGGCAATGTTGCACGCGCTACGCGGGGCGGCGTAGCCTTGGTTACGCAAGTACCGCGCCGGGGTGGGTGCCGCCACCCCCAAGCCTAGACGTAGCGCTAGCTATTTCTCGGAAGCTGAATGATGAACGGTACACCTGAACGCTCTTGAAGCACCGCCTGTGACATTGATATTAGTATTGCTTTTTAGAAATACGTGTTTTTTATTGGCAAATCTGCTTGACCTTAATTTAGTGGACAAGAAGAACTGTTTTATAGTATTTGTATTTTTATAAAATTAAACAATGAACTATTCTTGGCGCCAAACAACAAAAAGCTTAAGAGATTATGAATAATTCAAAGGTGCAATTATTCGTCGAATTTAATGATAGCCTGAGCCATTTTTACATAGGCATGTCAATTTAACAGATGGATAACTTAATTGAGACTTAAAGAATCAGGCCCTAAGATAAGCATTTCCCGAGATTTACAAAAGGCAATGTTGCACGCGCTACGCGGGGCGGCGTAGCCTTGGTTACGCAAGTGTCGCGCCGGGGTGGTGCCACCCCAGCCTAGACGCAAGCTAACGAAAATATCTCGGAAGCCGAAATCTGGGCGGTTCTCTGTATATCGATGAATGCGTACTCGATGCGTAGTAGACTCGATTTTAATTAGTTTAGACACAAATAGAGTTGTTTAAAATTGAAGAAGGATTTTGCTTGTTTTGATAAATTGACGCTTAAAAGATTGTAATTAACGCGATATACAGATATAAGTTGAAAGTTTGTCTTTTCAGAAATGTAATCATATCAATTTATTGATGTTGATGTTTCGTATCCAATTTGAGAGATGGTATAGTTTATAACTCAATTTATATTACTACCTGTGACAGACGAAGTAGCAAGTGTTGGTATGTCAATAAAATTGTGTTTACGATTGTATTGATGACTAATCGTTCCAATTTGAATATTTGACTTACAAAACACCGAAACGATTACGCTGTCCTGTCGCCGTTGTCGTTTATAACATTGTATAATCGAATACGAAAATGATTCAAATTTAATACCCTATAATTAGGGTGTTGGGCTTAAATTAGACTTTATCTATACACTAAGTACCTAATACATAAAAATATAGTACTAAGCATTACATTAAAATTAAATTATTATTATAAGATTTTGATTATTCACTTGATTTTTTTTTACGCACTTTATTTGTTTATAATACGAATAAAAAAGCAACGACAATATTCATAAAATTTTATTCATTTATTTCAAGATATTTGTAACTAACTACTCGTAATGTATCTGTAGGTGTTTAATATTCATAAAATAAATTAATCAATCCCTTTGACAGTTATTCGGTAGCCTGTTTTGATTATCTATATATATCTCATTATTTATGTGTTAACAACGCGATGAACTAAATTTTAAGCAATGGTAAGTATATATTTCAACTGTAATGAAATTATAATTGTAATTTTATCGTAATCCACGAAACTGATAGAGAGGAAAGAAGTGAACCTACACTCTCATTACGAAAACAAGCACAGCAACGTTACACGTCGCGTGATTGGTTGAAAACAATCAATACCATTAAAACATTCACCAATTAGCGTGCATGCATTTGTCATGTTTAAACAAGAAGCATCTACGTAATTCATTCGCATGAGCCGATGTAAATATATATTATTATGGTTATAGTGACTGTTTACATGCAATAAGTGTCAATTTTACCGATAAGTAGCTTATTTATGTGTTGGTTTGTGTGGCTCTAACACCACTTTTCTAAATTCAAACGTAACACACACAATTTTAACAATAGCACAAAAAATAATTCAAAGTAAAACTACATGCGACTATCGCTTTATCTTGACAGTTAGCAACGTAAGATATTATGTTGAATGAAGATACACCAGAATTTAATATTTGCGTAGTCGTAGGCTCAAAGATATAGCAGAGCTGTTGCATTCTACGAAAGCGAATACGTTTACTCGATTTTAAATCATAATCACCTTGCAATAAGGCTGTTACGTATGTGTTAATAACTTTGTAATACTATGTTACTAATGATATAACTCTTAAAACATTAGAGCATGTACATAGTTGTTTAGTCGCATTTTGAATGAATGTTTCAACGAATATTTTAGTATCTGTTTTCATCTGCACTACAAGTATTTGCTACAACAATTAAATGAATCCGCTAATATAAGTATCGCTGTTATTTAACGACGTATTCTAATCACGCCTTATCAATGCGGTAGGCCTACGAAATATAAGGTTATCTATCATAGCAAGATACCACTCGTTAACTCACAAACGCCTGTAATCTTTGTTACAACGTGTTTATCGGCGTTTTTAACCGACTTCCAAAAAGGAGGAGGTTATACGTTCGGCCGGTATGTTGCTTTTTTATTCAGTGTTTATGATAAACAACAGCTGAAGCGGCAGTTGTGTTTTAGAGAACCTTGTTATAAATAGCACAGGGTAAAAAGGTGAATAGCTGTCAAGCTACAAGATTCTTACAATCGACTGAAAAGCCATGACTTCATGAGCTGGTGCCCTACCATAACCGTCTTTTGCGATTCATTTAACGCCCTAAGCTGAACTGACTCGCAACACTGAGACTCAACTGACACTAAACATTTTGACAGCGATTCAGGTTCCAGTTGCCGCGCAACCGACGTAATGATTTGGTCGTTTTCGTACCGTGACGTGAAGGGCGCAGACGCTGAACATCAAATATTTTATTGTACGAAATAAAACGATTCAGTTGAGACGCGGATTCTGAACTGACTGGGAAGCGAACATTACAAACGGTGATGGTAGGTTGGTACCCTGATGACTGAAACATGACTGCAGAATTCTGTTCTCTGGCATGTTAAATAATTAATAATTATAATAGGTATTCAAGTAGTAATCCATTCCAATCCCAATCTTAATCCTATCAAATATTTTTGATATTTTTGGACAAACTCTTATGAACAAGAATATTCTAAAAAGTTAGTGGTGAAGTTGCATTAAGTGAATGAACTGCAAAATAAAAGAAAAACTACACTCTTACTGCGGAAAATAACTGAAAACCGTTTTATCATCTTGTTATCTAGCGCAGAAAAAGAATTTTATATTGCTCATATATAAAGGTGTAGTAGTTGTAGTATAACAACACTAAATATTTCAATTTTTGTCTAAACAGGACACAATAAAAAACCTAAAATTTAAAACTTTTTAATGGTATCTAATAATATTATTAGATGCGTATTATTCATACTGTATTTTTTGCTCACATTGCTAATACTACTTAGCACTTCTTAGCACTTAGTTCTTCAAATCATAATATCTCATTTTTAGAATAGATATACCTAAACTTGGTAAGACATCTCTTTTAAAATAAAATTTAAATTTTATTAGATTTTCTTTGAGATTTACCTCGAAGACCGAAAGCCGTGTAATACCTAGATTTGAAACAGGGTTTATTGACCCATTCAGGAAAAAATAGGTCGACCATTAATGACACAGCGTCATCAAGTCAAACACAATTCCATAACAATGAATTGTTATAAAAAATTAATCACTGAAATTCGATGTAATGATGTGCGGCAAAAAGCTATCTTGATTGATAAAGCGAGTCCAAGCTTGAAAACTGAATCGAGCAACCTTTTTTGTACCGGTCCCGAATAGATTTGAAGAAAAAGAAAAAATAAGAAGTATGTAGTACAATCGAGACGAGTTTTAAAGAATGCTATGAGACTTACGCCAATTTTAATTGCACAGCTCAAAAAAAGAAAAAGGCAAAAGAAAAAAACGCGACAAATTTTACGCTTCACTACACAGTTTTCCTTCATTTTAGGACTTTAGATATTAATATATTGTTAGCACCCAATTATTAATTAGTTCTATACAATTACAATCTGTTATTATCTATCATTATATATCAGTTGTTCAAAAATAGTTACTAGGTCCTTAGGTAGTTCCCTATTTGTCAGTTTAGGAGTTAATGGTTTGCTTATGGGTTACGGTTGGGTTATTCGAGGGCTCTACTAACCAAACCACAAAAACTTTCTTTCTGGTTTAGCGTCTTGTTTAGGTCGGTGGTACATTGTCAGGCCATTTTTTTCTGTGACATAGAAATAAAATCCGCTGAAGTGAGGATTATCTTTTGGAAGAGGTTAAAAATATTATGTTTATGTATGTTGTGTTGAATAAATGAAATATTTGGCAAGTCTTGCATCTGCATTATCTATGCCAGCGATTAAATTGCATTTAATATCCAGGGTTTATGTTGAAAAATACAAATATATACATATATACTTGTTTCACTTAATGCCTGAGTGAGTGGTGATGATACAAATATATGAATGAAAGAATTCGTCCAATTCCTAGGGCACAGATTTAGGTCAACAAACTTTAGCGGTAAAATAAGACTACCTACTGCTCACGTAATATAAACACTTACGTACTAATAAGCCAAAGTTATTTTGTTGCTACAATAAGTCGATTACAAGGTTATGGTGACGTAGCTATCATAGCTTGGCAAATTAGATCTTATAATATTTACTTTGATTTTTTAAGTAGCAATGAAGCATGTAGACCATGTAGATTACCTAATGTGGTGAATTAAATGAAGAATTAGAAATGTCACTATTCATTATTTAGACAGATGTATACAATTTAATGTACCTGAGGTACCTACCTAATGAAAATAAGCACTTCAGGCATAGCATCTACGAAAAAAATACTCGTAGCAAGTCTTGCATATCTATTGCAAGAAACTATATTCTAAACACAGACCAGAATGTGGCCGCGCATACACAAATAACCGGACAATAGACACTAAATAAAGCTATCCGTATATTACAACAGTAAATAATTGTAATTATCAACATTTATTATTCAAATACAGGAGTTAGTAACGAGTAGCGCGCTTCCTCAACGCGGGTGCGTCGCGACGCAACTCGCGATCCCGGCTAGGGCTGACACTGTTTTTCTTGTAATTTTCGCAGGTATTTTCATGTTTTAAGGTAAGAAAAAAAGCGTGTCAAAATAAATTGGGTACCTACCACCAATTTTGTAAGATAGAGTTTAAAGAAATATCAAAAAACCGGCCAAATGCGAGTGGGACTCGCGCACCAAGTTTTCCAATTTGAACAACATTGTAGGTAGGTACACTATTTATTATAGCCTTTCATTTTAAACTAATATCGAGCAAAAATAGAATAAAACACATTTGTTGTTTCTTACATTGTATTAGAGATTAATTACACGAAAAATTTACATCGTCTAAACACTATCTGCCTGCTTTATTATCAGTACAGGTGGCAGCCCTAGCCACAGTCGCGGCGCTTCGTAACTTCGTAACATTCGTAACTTCGTAATATTCGTATCCATGTCTAATGTCTATGTGGTGTGACAAAGCGTGCAGCGCGCGTCTAACGCAGTACGTCGTGCGACCAGCGAGCGGTTACAGTACAGACGCGGCCGGTAGGTGCTAATAGCCAACCGCGGGGCCACTTTGACAGTTTCTATGCAAATGTTAATGCGGCGCGAGACCAGTTTTCGCCTCAGCGGTTCCGGGCCTACCTACTCTTGCGCACGATCTATTCACGCCCATAATTATTACCGAACGTATGAGGCTAAACTGGATTTCTCGACGAATTCATTAGAACACAATTTACGGCCGCCAGGATCAGATTCGGCGGTCGTTGAAATCGGCTGTCGTTTAAGCTGTCAAATCAACTTACAAGTAGATACCTTGTGAGTAGGTACTTAAGTTTTAGGTGCGTGCGGAACACTTCATCGACGCCTACATACCTATAGTGAATATTACTAACCGGTCGGGTAACAGATAAGCAATGCTATGCAATAACATAGTGCAAAAAAGAAAAGATACGTAGTCTCATTATCAAGTTCAATAGCCCCAAAGCGACAGCACGTGTATGCAAAACCTGGGTGGCGGATGGAGTCTGTGCAAAAATATCCTCTCAACAAAACATTTTAAGGCGCAATCTGCTCTACACCCTCGCTCGTTTAAAATTTATCGCATGCTGCTGGATGTCAACACGTATTTATCAATGACTTCGTATCTTAATACATAATTTTGCTTGAAGATTGATACCGCAGATGAGGCCAGACGTTTTTCCGCCTAACCTCACGGAACTTCGTAGCACGGAGGTGTCACGAAAATCACAAACGCAGAAGTGATAACAACTACAGCTAGAGACGATACTTTCCTTGATTCCATGAATGTCAGTTATTCCACAGTCCTTGTACCTATTATTCGTCAACAGTAAACCATTAGAGCTCTATCGAGCCGTGCACATATATCATAGTTCGTATCACTGAGTGTGCGTTCACTGCGTATCACTGGTGTAACACTAGCACCGTGCCTCGGGCGATGTCCGTGCTCACTTCCGCATATTATTGCAGCGCGCGGTGGCGCCGGTCGCCGCAGTGCGCAGTATCTATGTACGGCCGCGTCGCTCCTAACCGACGGGAGCCTCGCGAATGCGACCGCCGAAAACTCCTCACGGCGTCCGAATGCAGAAAATTCGGACGCGTCGAGGTGGGGGACGCTCTACGACTATCCAAAACTTGCGCGCGTACGTGCAGCGGCTTCGGTATGAAAAAAAATCCAAGGTTAACGCGCGATGCCAAAAAAAGACGCACGCAAAATGAAAAAAAGACGGCTAGAGCGGCGCCCCTCGGGGGCCGACACTGCAGCGCCTCTGCACACGCCGCGGCCGCATTCATAGTGCTTCTATCTATGATTCCGAGCTCTGTTCTACGTGAGATATGTTTCCGTACCTATGCTACAAATAAACCTACATTGTTCTACAAGGCTCGTTCATTCAGTCGAACAAACGAGGGATTGTTACTGGTTTGTTAGTGGTTACAGTAACGATTACTAATCATAACACGTTTCTTATCAAATTATGTACGAGGAATTATAAACACCGCTGAAAACCTTAACCCTAGTATCGGGCGAATCAAGAATTATTACAACAACATTACATAATCACACTGACTTCACTTTAGAACGTAGACCTTTCAATGCTACGAGCTGAAAACGCTTATAAGATAAGCCAGTTAACTGTAATTGGTCCTCCTTTACATCTCATGATGTTTTCCGAACTTTCATGATACTCGTAATTTCCAAAAAATCTGCGAGTTTCAGTTGTTTATTCTATTTGGTTATTTAAAAGTTATTTAAGTGTCGATTTTTTTCATCTTCAACTATGGCCGGTATTTACACAACATAAATAACTGAGAAAAATGCACACTGAATGATGCGCACTGATGATCTATAGATTTGAATACAAAAGTTTCTGTCTAATGTGACTGCGTCCACTTAATTACTTTAACGAAATTAAATTATGTAAATTTGGCTAGTTTTTTTTTCACCCTACATACTAATTGCTAATAATGTAAGCTGATTAACTTGTAATACTTCTCTCGGGTTTTATAGGCTTCTCAAGACTGCTATAAAATTTCTTTGGTGGCATCCGGCTATAAATTTATTGATGCCTATAGACGTAGAATAAATTGGTTTGATTTTCAACACAAGTTGATACTACTGGGACTTCTAGGAAAGAATGAAACGCCAACAGCAAAAGCATTCTTAAGGGACAAAGGACAAACGGTAGAAGTCGCGGAAATTAGCTTATCCTATAGGTATTTGTAACAAGCTACAAACAGTAGGTACATCAAACTCTACATAAAACTAAAACGTCTAAATTTAAAATTAATTTTTGCGAGTAATATAAAAATGCTAAATACTTATTGTATTCAATTAGGCATTATCTATTAATAGTATTCACGTGTTAGTCTGTATGAAGTCTGTACCTTACTTCTCTGTAATACCTAACCGATTTTACTTCATTTTGGTATGCAATTTATTTAGCAGATTTGAAAATACGTTGTTACTTATTTTTACCCGACTACGGCAAAGCAAAAGGAGGGTTATGATTTTGACAGGCTATGTATGTATGTATGTATGTATGTATGTATGTATGT
>DWBH01000886.1:0-10757 GCA_018230765.1 Ernsta delagoae
AAAATAGTGCAAATAATATTTTATACATTTTCAGCGTCGTTTTTTGTCGTAGTTGGGTTTTAGTTCTTTTACTTTTTTTATATTTATTGAACCTAAACTAACATATTCATTGTCCTTTGTTACAGGTGCCAATGGCTTAAGAAGACGGGGCAGACAAACCTACACACGATATCAAACGCTAGAGTTAGAAAAGGAGTTTCACACGAATCACTACCTCACGCGGAGGAGACGCATAGAAATGGCACATGCGCTCTGTCTGACAGAACGACAAATAAAAATATGGTTTCAGAATCGAAGGATGAAACTAAAGAAGGAGATACAGGCGATCAAGGAGTTGAATGAACAGGAGAAGCAGGCGCAGGCGCAGAAGGCAGCTGCGGCGGCGGCGGCGGCTGCGGCGGCCGCGCAAGGCCACCCCGAGCACTAATATCGCTCGCGCCCACGTTTTGTACCCCACAGTGATATCGCAGTCCGAACAGTCCCTAGATTTGTGTTTGTAAATTGTTTGTAATTATTTTTTCGTTATTTAAGTGTTGTTCGGTTGTTGTGATTATTTTTTTTATTAATATATATTAGACAAAATACATGTTTTTCGAATTGAGGAAAGGAACAATAAACTGTTAAATGTTAGTATAGAAACGGGTCGTATTATTTTGTGTTTCGGGTTTTGTTTTTGTTGATTTATTTACATTATATTTTTATACGCGCTATCGTCGTAGATGTTCGCGTTTGGAAACCAGTGCAATTTGTAGAAATCTCTTCCGTGTAACATAGTGTAGGTGTATCGTAGTGCGTTTTACGGTATGTGCGATCGTGGAGCACCGACTTACAAGAGTTGGTGAGACGAACTACATATTAGATAACATTGTACAAATTTAATATGCCTACCAAAGAGACCCGGTCTCGTACCCTTAAAGCTAAGTAAGAGAAAGGTTAAGTTAAATATTACCTACTACCGTTCGCATCGGACCCTGTGAAGTAACAAAAACCTTCCGCGCCATGTAATCCTTCAATACTCTCGAATAAGTATACCTAGTGTAATCGTGGTCGTGTTCCTGCAATTTTAATAGTCGGTGAAGTTAAACAAATTGCCATAAATATAAGTAGATAGTTTAGGGAGTAGCGGTGTAAATAGTTAGGGTAACGTCTGTAATAATCGAAGTGAGCGGTTGACGGTTGCGCCGGCGCTACGGAATGGGCAGAAAAAGCTACAGGGAGAGTGCGGTCGAACGCAAGGCGAGCGCGGGGCGGAGGAGGGGCGAGCGGCGCCGCCGGCCACCGAACAGGACTAGGTGAGTTTTTGTCAAAGTCCGCAGAATTATTTATCGAGTGGAGACGCTTGCGAAAAACTGACTCGTCGTCACCAGCCGATGTGCGACGCCATTTTTGAAATCGCCCGAGCGAGACTTCTATGGTATAGCTGTTTTGCAATGTTTTAATTCACTAAGCCCGTTTCAAAAGCCCTTTGATCTTTCCCGACCGTCTCCACCTTGCAGCCACGTCGTGGATAATGCTTGACTCACAAGAAGTTGTTATCGCGGCATTAAACGAACTTACTTCTCATTATGAAGAATTGCGAATGAGTGAAAAAGCACTATCCACGTTATGTGATTGAGCGTCCACTTAAATGATAATGTCAATATTTGCCATTTATAAATGATTAAGAGCTACCATAAGAGTAATCTGACGGCTAGGTGTTAAACAAAAACGAACAAAACGATACGTGCCTTGAAAAGGTCTTTATATTTCGTAAGCATGCATAATGACTTCATCGGCCTTACTCTTCGAACGGCCGGTGGGAACGTCTATTAATTAAATTGACTATAGTCTGTTTCATCTCGTATACCAAATATGGTAACGAAAGAGTCAAACGGTCACTAAAAACTAAATTCCTCGTACCAACTCGCCGTACGGCCGCTAAAAGAAAACCACACAAATGCCTTCGACGTATTTGGTCATGTTATTGATGTTGAGAAATGCTGAATAGCTTCAGGCGTATGTACGTGTCAACTCGTTAAATTAGGATTTAAATCTCATTTCTTCAGATTTAAAATGTATAAAAAACTGGATCACGATGGTGTGGGAGTTGATTTGAAAGCTCAATTTCAGTTATGGCGACAAATACCATTGCTGGACGTTCTATCGTTATGTAAGTGTATGCATTTATGCGGGCGAGACTGCACGCAATCAATGCGAAATCATGTTTACACATTCGTAAAAGAAAACAAAGTTGTAGGATTCAAGAATGACGTAAATACATACCTAGGAATGGCAAATTGTGATTTTTCAGTCACATAAAAAATATTTATGTTGGTACAGGTAATAGGTACCTATTGTATTCGTCGCACGTTTCGGCTAGGTACATTAATTCAGCGATAACAGATAGTAATTTAACCATATTTTTATATCAGCGATATATTTTATAGTTAATCTGACTATAAATATATAATAAAATAAGTAGGTATTTATATATATAATAAAATAAGTAGGTATTCCATATTAAGTACAGACAGAGACATCTAAACATTTTCCATTGATTTTTCTGAATCATTATGTGGAGTTATACAAATGAGACTGTTCATTAATGACATATAAAGTAAACAAAAATTGTCACATAGGTACAAAACAACGTTGCCTATATAATTATTTACCTACCTACTTGAATAAAACATTAACAAATTCAACGGTGAAGAAAAATCAACATTAATAAATACTACAGCGCAATGTTTCTCACTTAATTAAAACATACCTTGGAAAAACATAGTCGTTACAAAGACAGATGCTGAAAGAAAAAGTAAATTATTCGTCGATAATTCGATCATTGCAGCTCTTAGTTAAGCCTTCTTAGACAAAAGGTGGCCGACATTACCTTAACGTAGGTTTTTTTGGGTATATGAATTTTTTGAACACCTTGTGTGTAGCCTAGCAGTAGAGATGTTAATCTGGGTATATTTTCTTAAGATGTAGAGTTTGCAAAATTATGTTCAGAGTTATTGAAAAGTATTAAAAAAGTAACAGCATCTAAAATCTCGATATATTATACTCGATACCTTAGCATTATTACATACAGTATTATAATACTGTATGTACATAAGTTATTTGATAAGATTTTTATGTTATTAGAGCAATGTTCCTCAGGCCATTTTCTAAAACGCCATCTCAAGTCAATTAGTCGCGCTCATCACGAATAATTTATACATGAGCCACTTTTGTTTTATTTGGCACTTTAATTGATATGCAACGGCGATCTCTTATTAAAATATTGCAATTTTATAAGGTACCGGACCTATTTGGTAGATAAGAAATAAAAGGAGTGTGGCGCGGGCTGCGGGCGGAGGCCGCTGCATATATCATTATATACACGATGGCCGATGGCCGGTCTCGGCAGCTGTACGAGATGAGAGATCTCCTTTCTTATGTGGCGACGCGCGCCAACTTGCAACGTTCCGCGTTCGACTCACTTTATTTATTACGAGACTCTACATGGAGGTTAATGATAAATTTTATTTAGCGCTCGATGATTTATTCATGTTTGATTGAGATTATTTTATTATGGTTTATTTTATTAACGAATAATTAAAATGCCGTTCATAATCGTTGCTAGCGTAATGAGAAATAGCTCTCGGATATGTTGCCTCCTCGCTCTATGTAGAGCTGCAGTATGCGGCGCAAAGCGCGTATGTTATTCAGACTGAACTATGCGTGTTATTTAGAGGCTCCATATAGAGTCTGCTTGCCAATGTTTACCATTTTCTTGTTTTTTTAGTTTGCATAAGTTCAATGAACTTAAAGGTAAATAGACAGACTGCGATTCGGAAGGCAAAAAATGTAAGGTTTGAAAATCGATCTCTTGATTGTTTGTTTGTTAAACATCATAATGTTTTAGTACATTATTTTATCTATCTTCTTTCCTACCTACACTTGCTTCTCGCATCTTCAATTTGGTAAATAGTCGCAATAAGACTCTACCTTTATTTATTTTAATATAAAATCACATTGCATTTAGTAGTAGATAGTGGACAATTCTCCACATGAATACATTTCACTCTGCTAAATCCTGACTAGCACACATAAATCGTTGGTACACCATACAAGCACAGTGTGTGTAGTGTGTACCTACTCACAGGTCTCGAACCTGGTGTATTCGTGCCACGATAGGATCGCGTCCCCTGCGCTGCCGTACACGACTTTACTGTACTTCGTCTGTAGGATACTATTATGTATTCTATTCTGTGACTTTGTCTTATAAGTGTAGGTATCGAAGGCCCGTATTTATAAATGGATCTTTAGATAGAGAATATCTTAAGGCTTATCTTGAGTGCGCGTTTTTCATAGTAATTTTCGCACTTGAGTGTAACTTGAGATATACTCAATGTTTGCGCCAATTTATATAAAAAAAAAAAAAAAAAAATACAAACCCTTCTCTGTGGTCACTGTTGTCCTCTATCCCTTTCTTGCAAGCGCACTGTTATACCTAAGTTTCACTCGCACCCAAACGACTTACGATTTGAAATGTCGCTGACGCACTTCGCTTCCGGACGCCGCCGCGTACGCACCGGCACATGTTTCTTCTATGCGAACCCGCACCCGCACCGCAACACCTTGTACCACGTGGACCGCGACCACCAGCAGTGCTATTGGTTCTGCGCCACCTCCCAACCAAGAAGAGTAGAGGATTGACTCATACCAGGTTAGTGCGCTTGCTCCATTACCGTTACCCTGTGTCATTTTTTTTCCAACCTACAGTCCACGCCATATTCCTAAGACCGCAACGGGGATCCTTTGAACCAGATCCTCCAAAAACTGGTCACTTCGCCCGGATTAACTCCATAATTAAGTATATATATATACACTTATGTATGTGTGTATTTCTATAATAAGTAATTATTCATATTTATTTTGCAATAAGTATTATACCTGCGGTATTACTCATATTTAGTATTTACGCACCGCCTCGCACCTCGCACCGCTTACGTAGGTATATTATTCATTTGCAAAACGCATTAAAAAACGCACCACACCGCAATATCTTACCTTATTTCAGTGTTTACCTTGATTAATAATATTGTAATCGAAATTATCTACTGTCCCTCATACGCATACGCATTTTGTTTTTCATAAAAATTGCAATCCGCCATCCGCCATTTTGCGTTTGTGGTGCGGACGTGACCGGCCGGCGCGGCGCGTTAGTACCTACATCTATCTACCTACGCAGTTATAAAACGCACATTCGTTCAAATTTTTTATAAATTCCTTATAAAGCTAACGTGTTTACGAAAAAAAATGTCTACTAAAAGTAAAAGTGAACCTGAAACGGATTCAAATGACGATATTAGTTTGAAAATACTAATCGCTAAACGAAATTCTATTTACGAACGTTTACAACAAATTTATGATTTATCTATAAGTGCATTAAGTTCGGCAGACGCGCAGAGTGCCTTTCTTGACACGGCATCTGACCTTGAGTACTTACGTAGCGAATTCAAGGACACTTTAGAATCTTATAATGTTACAAATTTAAAATTGAATCCTAGCGCGCAAGTAGATTTCGGGTCGTGGAAATCCTTCCACGATTTATATAGCCGAATTAAAAGCCAGGTAGCCAAATTGAACGCCCCATCCAAACCGGTAAACAGTAAGTTAGAGAATACTTTTAATTTACCTACAAAGGTTAGACCGGCGCTCCCGCCTATAGAACTACTTTCTTTCAATGGGGACATACGACACTGGTCCATGTTCTACCAACAGTTTAAAACCTTAGTTCATGATAATAACCAATTAACGGATGCGGAACGCGTGTATTATTTAGTCAGTAAACTAACTGATAAAGCCCTTTCCATCTGCGCGGGTCTAATGCCTACAGCTGAAAACTACTCGGTAATTTGGAATGCGCTCATACTTAGGTATAACGACGAGCGGGCGCTCGCAACTACCTACGTCGGTCAGCTGTTAGAATTAAAGAACGTTAACACTAATACATCCGCTGGCTATCAACTATTTATGGATAAATTTGACGCATCTATTAATGCTCTTAAGCAGCTTAACATTGATGACCTATCCGATTTTTTGTTTTTAAATATCGCGCTTAGAAAATTAGATAACGATACGGTAAAGTCGTTCGAAATGTCGTGTCGTGAGGTAAATATACCTAAATATTCCGCTTTGGTAAAATTCTTATATGACCAGAATAGGGCTTTGTGTCACACAATAAATACTTCGCATACGTATGACCATCATAAAATTAAGAGTAATTTAATTCCCGCTCCCTCTAAGGGTATAAGTAAAACCTTTGTTAATACAGACTCATCTCGGTCATGTATATTTTGTAAATCAGGTGATCACGAGCATTTATTTGTTTGCCCGCGTTTTTTGAAATTAAATACACAGGAAAAATACAATTTTGTAAAACAAAATAAATGTTGTACTAATTGTTTAAGTAACAAACACGCTACGTCGTTCTGTAAGTCACAGCGTAGATGTACTCATTGCTCCCGTTCGCACCATACGCTGCTTCATTTCGTTAATGTTAGGAATAAGGTTGAGTCTTCTACGGAACAACGTTCGCCCAATCGCTCGGTGGATAATAATAAGGTTGAGACGTCCGTGGTACAAGATTCAGGACAAATTTCATCTTCGCTATGTAATGTATCGCGCGATTGCAGTAACGCGCCGCACTATTCTATTACATTATTGGGGACTGCAAGGATTAAGGTTGCAACAAAATGCGGCTACCAATATTTACGTTGTTTAGTGGACCCCGGCTCGCAAAGAGATTATATTACGAAACAGTGTTGCAAGCGGTTATGCCTACCGATTTCAAATAAAACACCATTTAAGGAAGCACAAGGAATCGGTGGAGTATCGCAAAAGATAGTAGGTATAACGTCGTTGCAATTTACCTCCCGCTTTGATGAAAGTAAACTTTATTATATTGATCCGTTAGTTGTTCCAACTATTACTGGGCAGCTGCCAGAGTCGATAATAGACGTCTCAAAATTAAATTACATAAATAATTTACGTTTAGCTGACGATCATTTTCATAAACCAGGGAACATTGACGTTTTATTAGGGGTTAAAACGTATTTACAAATTTTATTAACTGATAAAATAATCAATTCGCAATCGCCGAGTGCCATAGAAACGTCACTAGGATACATCATTATGGGTGACGCGGAGACCGTCTTTCCTTCTTGCATTCCACGTTCTTTAGTTTCTTATTCTAGTGACGATAGTCAATTATCGCTCATGCAGTTACTTGAAAAATTCTGGAAGGTCGAGGAGCTGCCGCAAAAAACTTATATGAGTCCTGACGAGCAGGAGTGTGAGAATATTTATACTTCTACTACTCATCGGAACGCGAACGGACGATATGTTGTCGCCCTACCTTTCAAGGATACGCCTGATAAATTGGGTGATTCTTTTACAACCGCTAAAAAGCGCTTCTCGCTTTTGGAGAGACGCTTCGATAAATGTCCGGATTTACGCTCTCGTTACAATAGTGTTATCCAAGAATATATTGACAAGGGTTTTTTATCTTTAGTTACTGCGAATAATGTTACGGAACCTTGTTTTTATCTCCCGCATCATCCGGTTATACGCAATGATAAAAGCACAACTAAGTTGCGCATAGTACTCGACGCAAGCGCGAAGTCAGACAATAACATTTCATTAAATGATATTTTACATAGTGGACAAAATTTGCAGTCGGATATTTTTAATATTTTGATAAATGTACGAGTTTATCGCATCGCCTTTTTTGCGGACGTTAGACAAATGTATTTATGTATCGAAGTACAAAAATCGCATCGCGCGTTTCAACGCATTCTTTATCGCTTTTCTAACGAGGAAGATATACAAACGTATGAATTTAATCGTGTAACTTTTGGTTTACGATCTTCGCCTTTCCTTGCGCTCCGGACAATACGTCAGCTGGCTTCTGAGGAGAGGGAATCCTATCCTTTAGCCGCTTCCGCAGTCGAAAGAGATATTTATATGGACGACATCGCGTCCTGCGCGCCCTGCGTCGATAGCGCGGTTGACGTAGCCACTCAACTAATTAAGATGTTTCAGCAAGGAGGTTTCGATCTGGTTAAATGGACTAGTAACAGCTCACAACTTTTACAGCACATCCCCGCAACGCATCGTCAGCTCGACGCGGTTACATTCGACGACCAAGATATTTTTAAAATATTAGGGCTTCGCTGGCATCCCGCAACTGATTGCTTTTCCTTCCTTGTATCGCCGCCACCGCTCACTTGCACTAAGCGCTCTATTTTATCCACAACAGCTCGCTTGTACGACGTTTTGGGGCTCGTGGGTCCGGTGGTGCTTTTCTCTAAGCTTCTCATTAGAACCTTATGGGTTCTCAAACTTGATTGGGACCAGGCTCCGCCTACTCAAGTTGCCACTGCCTGGCAACAGTATATTTCAGAGTTGCCTTTACTGTCGAAATTAACGTTTCCTCGCCATATGGGTATTAATAAAAATTCACAAGTTTCACTGATTGCGTTCGCTGATGCCAGTGAAAAGGCTTACGGCTGCGTAATTTATTCGCATGTGGTTAATGGTGACGAGTCACCTGTGGTAACGCTGATCTGTTCTAAATCAAGGGTGTCGCCATTAAAAACTATTACTTTAGCTCGGCTTGAGTTATGTGCTTTGGTGTTACTTGCTAAATTGCTAAGTGTCGTACACGATGCGCTATCCGCTAGACATCCCGTTAGTAACATTTATGCTTTTTCGGACTCTGAAGTCGCCCTTTGTTGGGCTCGTTCCTCACCACATAGGTTTAACACATTTGTCGCGAACCGTATTTCGCAGATACAGTCTTTTATATCGCCTGATAATTTATTTCACATCGCGGGTTTAGAAAATCCAGCCGATTATATTTCTCGCGGTTTATTACCATCGCAAATAATAAGTTGTGATCTGTGGCTACACGGGCCTCCTTGGCTGTCCTCGCCGAGGAGTGATTGGCCAATACAATCATTTTCTTCGTCTACCACCGGTCTACCGGAAGAAAAAACTGTATCGTATGCCGTTAGTAATAATGCAGAGCATCCATTTATCACTCTTAGTTTAAAGTTTTCAAAGTGGAATAAATTTCTCCGATCCGTTGTTTATGTACTAAAATTTATAAAAAAATTACCGCGTGATAAAATTATAACCGCTTCTGATTTGGACTATGCAGAGAATACTATAATTAGGGTGGTACAAGCTAAAGCCTTTGCCGAGGATCTAATTAATATAAAAAAGGGGCGTCCTTGTTCTTCCACCTTACGCAAGTTAACTCCATTTATTGCAGACAATCTGCTTCATGTAGGCGGTCGCCTGCAGTATTCGTCATTGCCAGAATCGCAAAAACATCCATTATTATTACCAAAAGGTGGTCATATAATAGATCTTTTAGTAGATTATTACCACTATAAAAACTTTCACGCTGGCCCACAATATCTACTCGCTGTATTGCGAGAGAAGTATTGGATATTATCCGCGCGACGTATAGTACGCTATCGCGTCCACAAATGTAACATATGTTTTAGACATAAACCTAAAACGACGCACCCGATTATGTCCGCGCTGCCTGCTTGCCGTCTCGAGCAGTGCAATGCTTTTACTCACACTGGCGTTGACTACGCGGGTCCTCTGACCATTACGTTGACCCGTAAGCGCGGCGTACGCAGTCAAAAGGCATATTTATGTCTATTTATCTGCCTTGTCACTAAGGCAGTGCATTTAGAGCTGGCTTCGGACCTGAGTTCCGCTAGCTTCTTAGACGCATTCAAGAGGTTCCTTTCTCGGAGAGGTCCGTGTAAGTTTATTTACAGCGATAACGCTACTAATTTTATTGCTTCGCGTTCGTATTTAAAGGAATTGCATTCATTTTTAACTTCAGACGAATATTATAAGGTATTTAATCAGGCCCTTGCTGATAACCGCATCACTTGGAAACTTAACCCCCCAAACGCTCCACATTTTGGTGGGCTTTGGGAGTCAAACGTAAAGGCAGTAAAACATCATTTATTTCGCGTAATAGGTAAGCAAATCCTTACGTATGAGGAGCTGCTTACGGTTCTTACTCAGGTCGAGTGTATATTAAATTCGAGACCGCTTTACATGTTAAGTAGCGATCCTGCGGAACCTGCTGCACTAACGCCCGCGCATTTCCTCGCTTTAAGTCCGCTTGAATGTTTACCCGCCGCGGATCTTAGTAAAGAACGCCCAAACCTTTTGTCACGATTTTCGCTGCTTGATTCGCTAGTTCAATCATTTTGGAAACGTTTCAGGTCAGAATACTTACATACGCTACAAGCAAGGCAAAAGTGGAATACACATTCCAATCCTATTTCTATAGGAACCGTTGTTCTTATCGATGTAGACAACGCGCCGCCTCTTCAGTGGCCGCTAGGTGTAATCACGGAATTGTTTCCTGGTAGGGACGGTGTGGTGCGTGTTGCCCAAGTAAAGACCAAAAGCTCCACTCTGAAGCGTCCCATTGTGAAGCTTTGCCCTTTACCCACACAATAATAATTTTCTGTATTTATGTAGTTTACTCTCTGTATGTTATTTAAGTATAATTATAGTATCCCGCTTATTTATGTTTATTTTTATTTATTTATTCATTCTTACTTCGGGTTGAGGAGACCTCAAGGCCGGGGGGATGTTTGCGCCAATTTATATAAAAAAAAAAAAAAAAATACAAACCCTTCTCTGTGGTCACTGTTGTCCTCTATCCCTTTCTTGCAAGCGCACTGTTA
>DWBH01000887.1:0-10757 GCA_018230765.1 Ernsta delagoae
GTAGCAAGTGGAAGGAGATAGTATCTGCCTACTCCGTTGGGAACGAGGCGTGACAATATGTATGTATGTATGTATGTTCCTTGAAGTTACGTTTAACGGAATATTCTTGGACATCAATAATTGTTTTCAGTGTTTAATTGTGTGATAATACTTGAAATTCAGTTTGGTATCCTCGAGGACATAACGAAATAGGTAGCAACTAAAATACAATTTTTTTCATGTATTTTTGTTTTTCTGACAGAAATTGTAAACAATTATAAAACTGTACAAGCGGTATTCATAATTTTTTATATTAAGGTAAGTATAATTTAATTGCTGTTATGTGCTTTAATTATGTAAAACGGGATAGGAACTTACTTATTTCAAAAATTTAGGCTAGTAGGCAAGTATGAGTGAACTGTAGCTCATAGTACATTTTAGTTTTAATTACTTATGCATTTTAAGTTATTAGTTTTTAAGTATTGTAAATTTCTATTAATTTAAACATTGAATCTCATATTTATCCAAATTAATTTTAATTTTATAATGCTTCTTTGTGGTCTAGGCACCAAAGATTTCATATCTATTTCTTGTCTAACATCTAAGTATTCTATAGTTATGTATGTATAATGTACCTAATAACAATGTCTTAAAACGGGACCAGTGAGATAAAACGATGAAAAGTTTATAATTTACTAATGATCTAAAAATTCTGATAATTTATAACCTTATATAAGATGTGCCTAGTGTAAATATTTTAATTTATTTAATGTTCGTACCTACATAATAAATTTACATAGAAGATATTAAATAACCGTGTGTTTAAATTACATCCTTAGTAACCCTATCTACAGATATTGTTAATTACATACATTGACTAGAATTAATAGAATAAGAACAAAAAAAAACAAACAACAAAAACTTATTCAATAAGAACCCATGTTTCTAGCGAAAGAAGAAAGATGTACCTATGTATAGACGATAAAACAGTTTCTTATATTATATAGTTTATATCTTACCTTCTATATATTCAATAAAATAGTACTAGAACTGCGGAACTAAATACTTCCTTCTAGCATAAAAGCACTCGCGATTTGCCTTCGGCTAGTGTCCCCTAGTTTTCTTATTACCGCGTTATATGTAACTTGTTTCCTATTCCGGAACAAAGGTTTTAATTAGATAACTAATACCTAGTTTACTATGTTAAATAAGGTATCGTTTACATACAGCTTATTAAATTTTGTGTTTCTCTATGTGATTTTTTTAAAGAATGTTCCATATTCACAGTAGAACACTAAAATTCCATTTACCCTTTACATAGTTAGATCGATCATTAGAATTTCTTTTCCATCGAAAATTCAACTTTAGTCCATTCGATTGGTGAATCGGCCTATTAACCCCTACCCTAAACAGCCGACGCCACAGCCTTTACTGTTATTTTAGACGAATTATTATCAAAATACATAATTCATATAAAAAACGATCAAGGAAATTTAATTAATTTTGATTATCCTTTATTTTTTTTATAAAAAACCGTTTTATGTTAATTTTCTACCGACTTCAAAAAAGGAGGAGGTATATAATTCGTCTGTATGTTTTTTTTAAAGACTCAAAATCTAAAGTTTCTCAAATAAGGTCAATAATCCTTTACCTCCATCTGCCAGAGAGTAGCCAAGGCATTTTATAAAGCAATGTCCTGCAGACCTCTATCACAAGGCTACATATCTTCCACATATGGCCTACAAGATATACTAGTTGATCTTATTATAAAGGCAGAATGCCCTATTGAACGACTTAGAGCACATTCAAACGAATGCACAGACGATCAAGTCAACATGTTTCGTATATTGATATTTGTAGCGTTCGCCAGTGTTTGTATCAGTGATCCGATTAAACGTAATTCAATTGAAAATGGAACCGCGCCTATCCGTGGAGATGATCTGGAAGTAAAAGGTAATAAAACTAATGAATAAGTTATTCATATTATTATAATTTATTAATATGAACCGTCCTTTAAACTTAGTATCTACCTACATTATAAAAGTGGAGCAAGATACAATTTATTAAAATAAATGATAAAAGGTAAAGCTATAGGCCTGTTTCAAACGTGACGCTTTTAAGAACCTTCTTTTCATCACTTTGATACTTATTTTAAATAAGTACCTATTAGTTACTGCAACGCCATTAAAATTTGGCATTCATTTAAGTGAATGAATCAAAACTTTGTTTAATCACTTGTAAAATAGATATTTATCATACACATTATGTGATATTTAATTTCGTTGTTCTCAGTAAGTGACAAACTATAGTTAACCAACAGTTAAGTTTTCTTTTTAATTTCCTTACGTGAAGCCCGAAGACCAGTCTGCCATTACTCCGACCCTCACGTAGCTGATTGCATCAAGCGGGTAGCGGAGCAGGCCAGGGATCTGCTCGCTCACGGGATCCCCGCCTTCGGGATCCAGCCCCTCGAGCCCCTGAAGGTGCCTAGCATCAGGCTGAGGCAGCACAACATGCCGCAGATGAGGTTCAAGTACGATGCCTGGCTCTCCGACGTCAGCTTGGGTGGCCTGACCAATTACACCTTTAACAAGCTGGAGTAAGTATTTATAGGTACTCACTCTCACCGTTCAACTCGCTTTTGGCCAGACTGATGGACAATAGTGTAAGAATGTATAACTTCTGTTCCAGTTGGAGAAAGGACCCAGCAGTGGGATAGTTTTGGGGGTAGGGGGTGGATGTAGTATGAATACTACATCCACCTACTACTAATCCGAAACTCATTAAAAACTCAATCATATGAAAAGAAACCTTAATGTAAAAATTAGGAATTGTGTTATGAAATATTAATTGATGAAAAAGACGTATAAATTGTGAATTGAGTCATCAGCGAACTACGCAACTGGGTTTTTTTTATCAATTAAACTATTTAAACCTCCAAAACATGTATAAATAACCTCATCTCAATTACTATACCTTAAACTATCATAAAATTATAATGATTTTAATTGTGATGTTCCCAATTTAATTCACTCCTTGTTAGTACCTACCTATATACCTTGATATTTTGTTTGTGGTTAAGACCAGTAAAAACCGCATGTGGTTAAAATGACTACTGATATTCTGGTGTTATCTTATGCTCTAATAAGCAGTTCTTTAAGAGTAAGCAAGGACTTTTAGTAGAAACAAGTCGTGTGGTGAGCATTAGATGGAGACAGTGTATTTGAGCTGAATATCTGAGTCATCATCATTATAATATCGTTGACACATTCTTGTCCTGTCGGGCACGAATCTCCATTTAAACAGGAAAGGAATATAAGTCGTAGTAATACGTAGTAATACGCAGTAACACGCTGGCCCAATTATTAGATTCTTTAAACCACTACTGGTCTAAATGAGAAAACATAAGTAACAACGTCTCCTGAAGACCTCAGACGGGACTTATCTCCTAAGTGCTGTTGTATTCATGAAGGTAGGATGTTAAAAATGAAAATTGTTTGTGTTATAGCGTATACCCTGAGCAGTTGAAAGTAACAGCGAACATCAGTCTGCCACACCTCCTCATGTCTGGTGAATACGTGGTCATTGGAGAGTTCCAGATGCTGCCTGTCGAATCCACTGGAAAGATGTCGGCCAATTTTAGTAAGCATCTACCTAATTCTGTAAATAAATATGAGAAGAACTTTGTGGATACCGATAGATGGAGATGAAGTTTAGAGAAGCGTTATTTAACTATCACGCCATAATACATCGAAAACTTTTCACCAGCAAAAGATTGTACTTGAACAAGATAACAAGTAATGAATAATAATCAATTTTAGGTTTCACCAGGGACGGTGATACTTGGAAAAACTAAAAATCAAATAAGCTGTATTAAGTTAATTTATAAAATCTTTTACTTGAAGATTTTACTCTCCTTTTTCAGGTCAATGCACGATAGCTTTAGAAGCCTTGGGGGCTAAGGTACATAAACGGATTGTAATAAAGGATGCTAACGTCAAACTGAAATGCACCGGACCACCCGATGCTGATCTTATGGAAGCACATTCTACCACCGGAGAAATGGGTAATGATGCAAATATACCTTTACTCTTATACAGCTTGTAGCTCACAAAGCTGACAGTGACCGACGATGACAAGCGATTTCGCAGCACAAGTTAAGCAACGTCAACCGCGGTTGGCACCTGGATGACTGGTAGTGGCACATTTTATGAGCATTTCCGTGTCCTCCTTAAGCCAGTACAAACGGCTTAAGGAGGGCAAGTTAAGCCGTTTGTACGGGCTGTGGAAAGATAGCAATCATAAGACCTAGTCAGACCCTTTGGGCGGTTTGAGAACATCCGACACTGGCTGGCCACTATCCATATCTCTATCAATCCACATTTAGCCGATAATGGGACATAAAAATTTGTCAAATGTTGTCTCTCTTTTCTTTTTTTTAGACGCATTTCTTCTCTCGTCTATATTTATCTAAATTTTCTACATTCTCTATTTTATTTCTTGTATTGTTGTACCCAGAAATGATAACAGATCACATCATAAATATGCACGCGGCCGACATCGCTAAGGAAGTGCAGCCGGCGGTGGAAACTGCCCTCGCCATGGTGTTGGAAGATGTTGCTAACAAGTTCTTGAAACATGTTCCTTCAAACATGGTGTTTCCGAATTAAGACAAATTCTAAGTTTACGAGTACCTAACTAACTTGCACCAAGATGAAGAGATATATTTATTTAAGAGCGGCTTACATAAATATTAAATTAATTTATTTTTATAGACACAACATCAGTAGGTACAATTACTTGCATTTTTACGTACCTAGATACGTAGCTGTAGCTAAATAACTAAAAAAACTTTGTTTAAATGATGAAATAAATTATGGATTAATTAGAAATTAAATTATAGTTTATAACAAACACTGTTAGAGAATTAGACCACCCGCTTCAATGTTATCTAACTTATGAACAGTTGAATTTCCAAATGTAACTTAATGAATATATTTATTTAATTTATGTAAGTACCTATGTTAGTCAACTAGAATAAAGATATTATTTATTATTTATATAAAATACGTGTTATACAAGATTTTTAGTTAGTTAATAAAATGTTACTTTTTTAATTTTCGCATTGTTTATTATTTCATCTCATCATTAACAAAACTATTCATTATCGATTCGATATGTAATACATTTCACTGTTCTTAATTACTAAGGCCAAAAATACCCCATGTACCTTTGGATAACTTGATTAATAAGTTACGTATCGCTTTAAGATTCAATCAAAACATTTTCTAGTTTTCATTATAAATGCAATGGCATGAAATATTCTTACGCTAATTACTATCACAAAGGTGATATTTATTACATTAATAATTCGGTCACATCCTAAAATTCAGTTCATTCAACATGACTAAGCAGAAAAACGTTTGAGCAACCCAGTTTCTCAAAGCGTATTAATTATAAGTTTATTAGGTAACCAACCATCAAACATATTGCAAGCTTGTTATGTTTATCCGCACATAGTTACGACTTGCGACACAAAATTGCCGCGAAGGTAGATAAAATGATAGCGAAAGTATAATTATCATGGAATGGAGAAATAGTAAGAAAAATCCTAAAGAAAATTCAAATCAATGAGCACCAGTGATATTGTTGTGCTATTTCGCAATATTTACACTTCAGCAGCCATGGGCATGCCCGAAGCGTATTACACACAGACTTGTTTATTCGTCATTCGGCTCACCCAAGGAATTGAGAGACAAAAGCTATCAAAATATGCCAAATGCCAATGCACTTTTTTATAGCAACGACAAGCGTAAACTCGCACAGTAGGCCTTATATGATTGGTCCAGCGTCATAATGTTCGCAATAATCAGCCAACCCCAATTTAGTCGCCTATGAAGAACGCAAACACCTGTCAAGCATTATAGGATCGCTTATTATAGAAGTCGTCTGCAGAATTCTTGAAAATAACGGAAGCTTATAACTTAGCACTTTAAAAGCATCCGAAACTACTTAAGTATCTAATCTTAAATAAACAAGACGTACCTAATTACCTAAATAAGTCGTTGGTACTTTTTAAAGGCACTTACAAAACCTAATAAAAAGAAAACTCAAACTCAACTCTCATTTTCTTGCCTCTTTTTCCGTGGTCATACTGGTGTATCTAGGCCAGCGTGTCGCCGGGGCCGCCTGCTTCGGTCACAGGCCTAGCCCTTACGTCACTGTTACAACATTGCACATCAGTCATTGTACTCCGAGCGGCCGCTGTTGGATTTTCAACTATGTTTTAATGTAAATAGGGTTGAAATTTCTGGTTTTGGGTCGATTCTGACGACACTCTAGTGCAAGCGAAACTGCAGTGTCTCGTCGTCAATGTCGCTGCATACAGATTTAATTAGAGTTAAACTTTCTCGGTGTATTTCTGACAATGTCCGACAATTTTGGACGTTCCGGTGGCAAGTAGCAACTTTTCTTTCATAAAATATTGTAGGCAAAAGTCCAGCCACTAAATAAAATATGATACATTAAGGTTATTTAAAGGCTACTTTACCAAGATATTAATATTTATCTATCAGTCTGAACAGCAATTATTACCAAAAAGTCCCTATAAGCGAATGGGCACCAATTGAAACAATTCATGACAGTTCATTTAGGCAATTTTCACATGCGATGCGTCCAAACGATTTACTTAGGTATGTACTTTATAGATAATTAGTTATTTGTGAAATACCTAACATCAGATTTGATCAAATAATATTTGATGGGATTGATGAAATATCCAACTTAGCGCTACCAATCTGATAAATTATGTAACAATATAGAGTAGATAAGACCAGAGAGAACATCTTACTCTTGAAAATCATAATCAACAAAATTTAAAACGTGATTTATCACTGAGAATGATTTCAAGATAACTCTCATAACGGTTATCATGTCAAATGATAGTATTTATATGAAGAAACTTTTTTTAATGCTTCCATATCTTTCTCTAAAATTAAAGAGTTCAGTTTTATTTGAAAAATGTGGAGAATATTGTGCTTGATTTCTATAATAAGTTATGTATCCAGTAAGAGTGATAAAAAATTTATAAATTGTAAGTACCTAAGTAATCAAATTGTTTCAAATATTTGACTTATGGACATCACTGATCGTTTAATTTATGGAAAGACAAGCAATAAAATTTATCGTTAGAATAAAATATTTTTTTACAATTATTATTTAAAATTCTTCTTTCCATATTAACCTTTAAAATTAATATTCTAAGCGTAATAAACATTATACATTAGTAGGTAACATTGTTTATTGCAGTTGGTGGGTTTGTGTGTCCCAGAGAAGAAAAAGCACTAGGGAAATGTCTCCGAGATGCTCTCAACATGTACATACCAAAGCTGACTGACGGTAACGCCTTCACAAAATATTATGATACTTTTTCTATTCTAAAGTCGGGTTCCTAGAACTTTCTATACATTTAGACAGAAAATCTTCTACGTAAAATTATCTACGTACCTTATTAAAAATATACCTAAGACCATTTTTGCTTCTGTATTGGCTTAATTTTATTGTTCTTCTATTTAGACTAATATAATCGAGTGTCAAATTAGGAGCGGTAGTTACAAAAAAAATAATCAATATTATCTTCTACTTCTTTTCTCTCTTCTTTTATTTCTACTCTTCTTTTTTTTACTCAACCTCTCAAACTTTTGCGAACAATATATTCCCCTTTTAATGAACACTTAATCCCCTTTTAATGATCATTTGATTGATATAGGGTTGCCTGAATTCGACGTACCACCTTGCGAGCCCCTGCTTATACCAACGCTGACCATCGAGCAGACTGCCGGCCCTATCACCATCATATCATCCTTCAGCGATGTCATCGTCAAAGGACCGTCTTCCATGCGCGTCAAGGATGTTGAGTAAGATAAAACTCCCATACATCCTCCGCACTAAAATTACAGCAGAAAAATGTTGGGCTCCAAAATGTTCCTTAAGTGATAGAACATTATTACATAACATAATAAAATATTAATATAATATGCTATTTTCCAGAGTTAACACGAAAGAGCACCGGGTGGTAGCAACTTTGTTTATACCAGAATTAAGGATGAAGGGAGAGTACAAGCTCAGGGGTAAACTGTTAATGCTACCGATTGATGGGCAGGGACACTTCTCTGCTAAGTATGGCGAGTATAAAAGTTTAAAGAATATACGAGTATATCTATGAAATGCGTTATATACCTACATACATCTACTGAACGGAGCTAAACTTGATCATGCAGTCTTTCTCATTCAAAGACATCATAATTTTGTCTTCTCATTCCTTAAATTAAAATCCACGCTAGAGGTAAAAGGATACTGATGGGTATTTACAGAAACGTAATTTAATTATTCTCAACAATTCTTTAGGATCTGCTGTAAAGAAACTGGAATCTTTGTTGCAAAATAAAATTAACAGATAAACTTTTATAGATAGACGTCACTACCATCATTTCAACGAGTTTGGTTCTTGCATTGTATTAATTAGTATTGTTATATCTTAGGTGATATCGACGCCATAGTAACAATTACTTTAGGAAGACGCTCCCGCAAGAACTCACCTGATGTTCTTAGCTGTGAAAGCCTTAGTGTCAAATTCCACGTTGGATACGCGTCGATGGATCTCGAGAATCTGTTCCCAGGAGATGATGAACTGAGTAAGTGTTTGCTGATTGTGGAGTATTTATTGGGGAAAATATAAATTGTTATAGAGAGCATGTAAATTGATAGTAGATTGATAGTAGATCGTAACTGCAACAGCAGTAGTGTATTATTGTCAATCATTGAAATTATGAAGTCAATTTTTGTCACGTGGATTTCGTGATTACTTCCTTAGAAAATGTTTATTAAACTCCTTGAACAAGACAAACTCTTATTATCTGATTTGTATTGTTTTGATTCAGTTGAAATTTGTCAACTGTTATGAGCATAGCCTATGATCTCTGATCAAAGTTGCTAACCGTTCAAGATATAACCAACCAAAAAATTCTTGCAGGTAATACCATGAATCAATTCCTGAACGACAACTGGCAGAAGCTTATAGAAGAATTGCAGTCACCAATGGAGAACGCTCTTCGTGAGTTTTTGAAACCGTTGGCGGACCACGCTTTTGGTACCTTGAAAGCTGATGACATACTGATATAGTTGATATGTTACTTAAAATATTGAAGTCGTATGAGCTTAGATATCATAACGTTACAATATTTGGCTTAGGATTAAATTATTTATTTATTACAGAATTAGTTATACAATTAGTTATGTAAGCATTAAGATTGTAAAAAATATTAACAATAATTTCTGGTTACATGTGATTTTATTTAATATTATTAGAAATTTTATTTTCATACGTTCTACATATAACCGTTACTCTCAATTAAGAGCTGCACTTTAACTTTGTTATTATTATACTCGTCCGCAGACATTTGAATTTCAGTGGCATTAAAACTATTTAAAGTAAATATTTATAATCGTTTAATCTTCTTTAATTATGACATTTTGAATCGTTCCTAACTATTATACATCACAATTTTTATATACCTAACTTAACGTCGACACTGCATGCAATTACTTTTCTAAATAAATAATATACCTTATATACTAAAACAAATATATGCCCATTCCATGACATAGTCTGTTGTGATCTTGTAGATATTTTAAAACAAAATCAAAGCTCACTGGAAAAGATCATTACAATTTTTCGTTTAAGATTAAGTACATTTTTACTGGAAGTAAAACATTACTGATTCTTGATGATAGGCGGTATATGAGAAGATAACTCACTGACGGATCTATATTACAATTTCTAAGAAAATTTATACACATATTAAATTACCACACAGTATAATGGTTTTGTAACATTTTGTAATATCTGCTAATGTCATACCGCAAGGCGGTATCTTAGGACAACTTTTGTTGCTTATGCATTTCAATGATATTACAAAAGCCTGCATAGCATCTGAATACAATGTATGTTTCGTATGTATGCATACATTGATCATTGGAGAATTTACTGTTGTATTTATAAATACTTAAGTATTTGCACTGGGTGTTGTACTTTGAGCTTATCTACTAAAGTTCACCAGTCTGTGACAGTCCACTTAGGGCTTGAGCCAGACATCAATGGGGATTTTCTCGAAGGCGGTGTTGAGGAACGTTCGGAAATGCTTGGCGATGGATGCGGACGCAGCTGGTCTCATCTCATCGATGATCTCGGCGGCGTTGTTGTTCAGGAACTGGTTCATAGCCTCACCTGTAGCGTTGTTAAGGACATTTTGATTTATTGAGAAACTTTTATTTGAGATATCATTAACAAGATTGATATCAAACGATATGTTAGATAGAATTGAAGAAAAATAAATCTCTTTAAAATCGATGTAAAAACAATCTTAAAGTACTTCTCACAATCTATCATTATGTTAAAAATGATAAGTACATAAAAAATGCTTATATAAAATTTATCTCTCACAGACGAGAGGTAAGTTTTGATTTCCAAGATGGTAAGGTTAGAGGGTGTAGGTGAAAAGTTGCTTCAGTTAAAACTAAGTATTAAATATATAAAGAAGTTAGTATCTGATAAACGCTACAAGAAAAAGTAAAAGAACTAAAACCCAACTACGACAAAAAAACGACGCTGAAAATGTAAAAAATATTATTTGCACTATTTTGGTGTTAAAGTGTAGGTATTCGTGGCGCATAATATTAACAAAAGTTACAGGTAAAGTCACAAGCAAATGCTAGTAATG
>DWBH01000888.1:0-10757 GCA_018230765.1 Ernsta delagoae
TGATGGAGTATACAAAGCATACACTTAAATACTTTTTCCCATAAAATTATAGTTCGCGCTCATTTCAATTGGATATTCAAAAGTCAGAGCCGTATCAAGCGCGCCACAAGAAACCCTTTATGAAGTTCCACTTCATTTCCTCTCCAACTCAATGGAAAATGGAGGTAGTTTTTAAAATTATTTCGCAAAGTATCGTATTCAGCGCAGGCTTTTGTGTACGGTTTAAAGTAATTTAAATAAAGCTTGTTATCAAGCCCTTTATACACATTTCTATTGGTCGCCGACGCCGTGAATGATGTATGTTACCTACTATAGAATTTGCGAGCAATAGTCTGCTAAGATTTTTTGTTTTGTGTTTATCTCTATAAATAATTTGTCTAGACTAGCTTTGATTGTTACTCCAAGTATATTCCGTCTATCTCTATTTCTCTATTGTTACATAATATCTTCACCTATGTAGGTACTACACAGTAGCTCAGCATTATGTAGCTCAGCACAAAAATATTGTGACACTCACACATGCAATTAGTAGGTTATTCAATATTTTTAATCTCCTAAGACGATCTCCAAAACTTTTAGCAACCATAATTACGTCAGGGTACTAAGACTGCATTCACATTTATAAATCTGATACTTTCTACGGCTGTAAATAATTTAGTTTATCGGCTTTTTAACAGATTGAAAATCCACAGCAAATTAAACTTTGCGGGCCGTACAATGTTTCCAATTAGGTTTTTACACGGCTTATCTTGTAACTATCAAGAGCTGTTGGTGGATATTACTTTGGAAGTAAGTGGAGAATCTATCAGGGAACTTGCTTGAAACTTGTGCTACCTACTGCTCAAGTTTTTGTATCTTGGTAGTTCACAAAACGATCGAATCTTTTTGTTTTAGTAAAGAGACACGAGCATTCAGAGAGATAGACAAGAACTCATAATTATTAGTGCTCTTAGCACATCTCAATGATTAAACCGGAATATTGTTTCCGCATTTCATCTCGTGCATTGGTTATTCAAAAAAAAAAAGTTGAAAAAATCTTGTTTAAAAGCAATATTATAGGTACGCATCATTTTACGTTGGCAATGCTATCACCAATATAGGATAGAAAATCTTATCTAATATAATCAAAACTTATCGGCCCGCTAAACAATCGAGCTGGGCAAAGAAATCTAGGTACACCACATGGATTGTCATCATTATAACTAAAACCATTTTCCTCGTATATGGAGATCACAGCCAAATCATAAGCCAAACTCTTCTTCTGTCATGAGTTTATGGCAAAAGGCATGTAACTTGATGTCTACACAATTACGGTGTTGCCAATGACAGATTTTACTGTGATCCATTTCCCAGCAGAGCTTTTTTACGCAAAACCAATACCTCCTTGCCTTCATTAGGGGAAAAGCCGTCTGGTTCTCCATTGTGCAGATTTTACTTTAGTATTTCCGAAATGAGGGACATAAGATTAAGAAAACTCTTTAAATTCCGAGGGGCTGAAAAGTAATCGGATTTGAATGTTTTGTCTGAACTGAATCTATTCTAAATAGATTTTAAAGATCGAATATAGGTGTTTAGTTTAGGTATATTTTTTTTTACTTTTCAAAGCTTAAAGTTTCTATAAAGTATTGTTGCGATATTATGATTCCGTTATTTCAGTTAACTGTTAAAAAATCTTCTTTGTTTGTCTTTAAACAAGGCATTTTAGGATTTTTAAGTACCTATGTATAGGTATGTCACAAATGATGATAAGCTCGTAACATAATGGAAAATTATTTTTATGTAATACCTACTAGCTGACCCCGGGAACTCCGTAACGCCTATTAAAAATGTCACTTAGGGATATGAAAAATAGATGATGGCCGATTCTCAGACCTACTCAATACGCTCACAAAATTTCACGAGAATCGGTCAAGCCGTTTCGGAGGAGTACGGGAACGAAAACTGTGACACGGGAATTTTATGGGGATTTTCATTCATTAAACTAAATGGAAATTTCTGTAATTGTACGTATCTAAGCATCAACTCGTTTAACTTAAAGCAAGTGGCTCCGTCAAAAATGTGACTTCACTTTATCTTATCCAAGACACCCTTTCACAAGTTTAATTTGCAACCAAACTTCGGCCTGCAATGAAGGAACGATACGGTTTGAATATTTAAAAAGGCGCACCATTTTTATGGCCACAATAAATAAAGTATAATGTTATAAATATTCAGCGCAGTGAAGAAGTTCTTTCGTCTCAGCATTTTTTATATTTAACCTTCGCATTATTAAAATTTACTGAGATATTCAAAAGTGTTAGTGTTTATTCAAAATGGAAGTAGTTTTTGGTTAGGCTAGGCTAGGTTTTAGCTTTAATAACAAACTTTTGACACTAAAGAAATTTATAAATTAAATAGTTAAAAGAATATTTAGACTAACGTAGGGTGGATGCGTTACAGCTGTCAGTTTTCTATACAGTATAACGTCAATGAAAATTACGTTAAAAGCATAAGATTAAGGATTAAAGATTAGTCTATGGACTACCGATACTTAATCCGTAGTTAGAATATTTCGATGCTTGATCCGTTCTGAAAAAGATTATTTCGTCCTCAATAGTTGGATTTTAATTATTATTACTTAAACAATAAGCATGTTAGGAAGGAAACAGCAGAAATAAACGTATACAAAATATCCTTCAAGCGATAATTTCAAATCCTCGCCTAATGTAGTACAAAGAAGACAGATAATTTCCTTCTTGAGCCATCCTTTCCTCGTCGACAATTGACAGTGATGTATCACTTGAAACGTTCGTTCACGGTTTGTTCCAATTAGATACGTTGATTGAACAATGGACGCCTCCGGTGTTTAGTTACGAAGATTTAGAAGATGTTAGCGGCAGTTTTTAGTAAGAACTTTTTATAAATTATTAGAACATTCTATGTTTTTTATTTTATTTTATTTTTCGATCTTAAAAACGTTTTCTTTTTGTGAACGCTCTTTGTTCCTCACAGAAGGATTCATGTTGTTTACTTTCCTATGCTAGGAGAGGGTTTTGAACTCAGCATTGACCCTTTTACTAAATCCCAGTCTACTGTATCCCCAAGCTTACTTGTCAGTTCTTACCAACACAAGTACGTGTAAACGGACCACGAGAAAACAAAAGAAAAAAGAAGATTCTGGAACAGTTCGAGCGTGAAGCGACTACTCTCATCCCCAATGTGCCAAGAGGACATAATCCTTGTTACTCGCTCGATGTATTACTGGTGAATTTTAATTTGGCGCCTTGTATGGACTTTTGTAGCGACGGACAAAAAGTGGTCGGCCATTTTTGTAGCTAGATGTGGGTCAGGTTTTATGTTACCTAAGTATAAGTACTTATTTTCTTTTTATTAGAAAGGAGTTTTTATATAACATGACATAAAAGTTGATGTTTAGGTGCAATTCTCCTATTCTCAGTTTTATACTTTATTCCTAAGCATTCAAAATTAATTACTATTTTTAAGTTTTCAATGCAACAGACTGGGCGATGTTAAAATCCATTCAGAAAAGTTACTAGTTATAACATGAGGTCTTTTATTAAACTATGTATATAACAAACTAATTTATCTTACGTCGGTAGGTAATCCTATAAATAGTGACTTCTGTTTCAATAGACAAGATGGAAGATTATTGTGAGGGTCAAAAAAGGAAAACGAATTAAAAATAACATCAAAAGCGATCCATCGTAAATAGCTTTATAAATAAACTGATCTCATTATTTTTGATTAGGTATTTGTTGTTTGTTGCTTATTCGATCGCGCAAAGACGTCTTTCCGTAAGATACTACAAAACGGGAATGAAAATAGTGGGTAAGTAGTACTTTTTTCTTATTTTCGTTTATATTTCTTCATAAAAATTCATTTCTTATTGAATATCCTCCATAAATAATGAATCAAGTTAATATACTTTAAGAATAAAACTATAATAGTTCTCAATATAGCATTGAAGTTTGTTTCTGACGTTAGTCTGTGAAAATAGAATTTCTGCAAATAATTATTTTTTGCATATAAATGCAGTACCGCAATTATAGATATTAGACATAAATTTTGTACGCTCGCAGACACGATCGCACTAAAAGTGTGTCGCCAGTGCTGCATCTTAACATCATACGCAAGGTTATTTCGTACTCGCTCAAAACAAAAAAAGTTAATTAGTAACTAGCTCAAGTGGATTTTCATAATGAATGCGCCTCTAACGCTTACAGTCCAAGTCACGACCCTATCAACGATCTCACGTGGACTGCGCACTGGATTATCTAACTTCAATCCTTGCCAACATCATTGCTATTATAGAAGTAACCATAGATTTATAAACAGTCTCCGCGCGTCCAACTAGATACTGCATGCGCACAAGTCATAATATATTTTAACTCAGCAGACCGTCAGTCCTGACAAGTTTAAAAACGAATATTTAAGTATTAGAGTGTATTAGAGTATACCAAAGATTCTATTGTACTTAAATATTCGTTTAAAGCTTGTTTGGTATACTAGTAGTATACTAGCTACATATAGTCTCAGAAACACTACAATGTAGAGGCGGACAATGTAGAAAGTACCTACCCAATTAAACTCCATAATTATAAACTTGCTATATATTTGCATTCCTGGTGAAATACGACGAATAACATAATCATTGCAAGACCTTTGTACAAATAAATGATTTGATGTAGATATTATTTTCACGTAGTGCGGTATCCAGTCGGAGCGTGCGGAGATCAGTCATTAGTCTATGCGACTTCTTTTATAGAAGTTACCAACGGCTAGAGCGCTAGAAAAAGAAAACTAGCACTTTGAAAGTTTAATCTCGATCGTGATCAGTATTTCTGAGCGTTTTGTTAACTTTCAGACGACTTTTATGAAGCTTGAAGATTTTAAAGCACGATTATTGGTCACATCAACCTAATCTGTGTTTTTGAGCCTTAAAGAAGCAAGTAATGTGTTTATACCTTACATGTTATTATTTAGTTTATATTCATCACTATATTGCATAATGTTTACATACCTTATGACGTTATATGAACAATTTGCAACAGGTACTAGATATTATAAGTAGCAGACGGCATAGTAATATTTTATTAGATTTTATGAAATATCTGTTATTATTATAACTTTTTAGCAAAAAGATTTACTAAGATTTCATCAAAAATGAAAAACAACAATATTTTTATAACAAAAAACGCAAGAAAACAAAATTTCCAGCATAATAATATAGGTACCCATTTGTAGTATAATTGTTTTGGTTAAAGGGCCACATCGTGTGAACTCAGCCCGCTAATTAACCCGAAAGTCTTAGAACATTTCAAGTTAATTAGTAAAACTTATTAAGTATAAGGCATAAATTTCTTCTATGTAAATAAATATGTCAAGGTCGGAACAAGGTCAGAAAAGGACTTTGTAAGTTGTACAACATTTATTCCAAAACAACTAATCATAAAATTTTAAATAAGTACCTACCTAGGTATCACCAATTTCTTTTTAACAAAAAAAAACATTTATTCAGTTATATAAGTACGTCACATTATTTTTATTGAAAACTTTTGAACCATACAAACATTCCAATAATTCCAAAAGTCCGAAGCTAATAGGCAAAACTGACGAATCGTTTGCACTGATTCAAAAAAAAACAACATTTAATCCCAAAATCGGAGATTGGAACGCAACGAGAAATCTAGATTGAAAAATATTTTTCACAGTCCCCAAATTATCCAGTTTAATAAACTAAGGTTACAAATCAACGTCCAAACGAGGTATCAATGGCGCAAAACCGAGCAATATCCGGCTGCAAAATTTTTGTTGCCATAACAAATCTTCGAGAAACGTTCGCAAATCGCCTCTTTTGTTACCTAATTCTAAGCTTATGTCCGTAACACAGCTGCGTCCAATTTATTGCTTAACCTTTCCTCCTTTGCAGATGGAATTGAAGACGATAAATTATACTTCAAACCCAAATAAGGCCCCGTAAGTTACGATCCTCGCAAATACCCGTCTAATGGTCGATCAGGCCAGATAAATTAGATAGGCCCGCGCGAAAACAAACGGATCCCAAATCGCCATATTAGGATAAGGTGTCTTTACACTCTGCTGTAACATATTGTGATTGCGAAATTCACTTTTTATTGTTCCCACAGCAGTCTATTATTCCATACCAATGGGAAAACAAGCTGTACAAAGTTCAAGATGATTTAGTCTTCTTTTGCGGGTTTACCATCACTGATCATGAATCAGATCTCCTTCATTGTATTCTTCTTCATTGTATCACCAATGGACAGTCTCGTCTACTTCTATGATGGTAAGCTTTTGTTTCCGATTTCTATTTCTCGAAGACTGATCAGATGTGTTTGCTGTAGAGTGTTTCCTAATAATTTATTCAAATTGAACTAATAATTATTTGATTAGCTAGGCATAGAAACTCAGCCCTTTCGTTGTTAATTTAACCCTGCACCGGATTTTCGCAAAAATAAACTTCAACAACATACAACCTAATACCTTCTTAAGAGTAAGGAACTGCCTAACATTTCTCATTAATTTTTTTGCGTAAACTCGTAAAACACCTAGTAATTTTCATTTGCAGCACAAAGGGTTCTAAATTAATTTAACTAAAACAATTAGAACGGCCCCGTTTATAAGCGGTTTGAATTTTTCATGAACCTTACCTAACCTTATTTCTCTACTTTCTCTCATCTTCAGGGATAGAAAAGCTTTTTTGTGAAAAGCTTCTGAAATAATTCTGTCTAAAAGATATCAATGAAATAACCGATCTATTCCACATTAGAAATAATATTATAATATATTGACTGAATACTAGGAAAAAGATAATTTCTCAAATAAAAACCTCTATGGAACCTGAAGTATAATAACATAGAATAAAATTAAATAACGCTCTACATCAAAATATGTGTCTTTATGTGTTTAATAGCAATACAAACAAATAAGACAAACAATTTGTTTTCGTAAAGTACTTACCTAATATTTTTATTACTCTCACCTATTTTCATCATTTTGATGGAAGTTCGTCCCAATAAGAAAAATAATCTGAAGTTTCTATTTGAGAATTTAGCGTTCAGCATTCTCCTGAGATAAGCTAAGATCAGTAAACCTAAGGCCGCTTTGAGTCTAGGATTTATTAATATCCGATGAAAAATGGCCAACCGTTCGCACGAAGCCCATTGATTACGAAAGCTTAGTAAGTGAAGGAAATCTATTAGTTTGGCTTATTGGAAAGGCCAAAATATCTCAAATTTTTCTTATATCGGTAATGACCCAGTTGGTCATTATTTAACAAAATTATGATTTAAAGATTTTTTCATTCTCCAAGCTGTAAAGGTTTTCTTTTTAAGTGATATACAAAAAGCCACATAGAACGTAAGAGATGTATAATTTGTAATTTTTCGACTCAAGTACCAGCTAATTTAGTGTCCAATGTACGAAACCATAAAAACTTTGATTTCTATTTAAAATTTGATGTAGTAAAATGTGAGCCTTTTTGCAATACTATCTAAGTAAAATACAAAACACATAACGCTGTGAGTTGGATTGCCAGTCTTGCGAATGACAAAGAGCCCATAAAGAGATTGTTTGTAAATAATTATAGCAAAGCATTGTACAACTTAGTTCAAACAACTTTGGTAGTAATCGCTGATTCAGGTGTTCCGGAAAGTTCCACAAACAATATTCCCGAAGTAGTATGTATATCGATAAAGTTAGTGGAATACAAACAACCAGATCTCTTCTTATTTATATTGTCGGCGTACAAAACACTCTTTTGTATTGCCACCATGCCCCATGTAGTGTCTAACATGGTCGTAAAAGTCTATGGCGAATAATTTATTCATAGATCCTTTCTCCTAACAGCGTGTTGTGTCTCAGTAAAAAACGTTGGAAATGGCCAAATCCGTTGAATGGTTTGTACCAAAAAAGTTATAAATAAGTCACACGATATAGATACACGAATGCTTAAATAAAAGAAAAAACTATTTTAAGTTTCAGTTTCATCATCGCTTACAGACAGTAGTTTACCTAACTGTGTCACATTCATAACATTGTAATTAACATTCGCGAGAAGAAATTCCATAGCTGATCACGTCAACTTCTTCAACAATAATAATATCGGTTTATCAGTTAGAAAGAAGGATTTGTTTTTTAGTTTCTGGTGCTTTTAAAGGTTCTTGGCTAAAGTCGTTAACATTTCTGCGTTCTGTATTGTTGCTAGAATTATCTTTGCTAGTGGTTTCATGGATTGCAGCTGGGAAATACCTACTCGTTATGTGTGAATCAAAAAATTGACTTAAATTTATTCCAAGATAGTTTATTCCAAGGTTATTCTAACTGTTTCTTATATCTTGCACACACTACCATGGTTGTACCTACGTATGCAGCAGAGGATAGTGAAAATACTGTGTCGGATCCCGTCGAATTTATTGTGCGACCTTTCGCTTCGCAAATGGAGACATGGAAGACAAATTGGTGAGTTCGGATCGAATAATCAACCTCCCTCAATTCGGTGGAAAACGGTCAGTGCGGGGCATTAGATTCTCTTTTATGCGAACTTTGAAAGATTACTTGTTTACGTCGGGGGCCGTTTTAGGCCCAAACGCTTTGTTCTTGGAAGGGTTCTGTTATATTAGAGGTAACATCATCATAACTATCGCCTATTTAGTAGGGCACCGATAGAATGATAATGGTTGTAATAATAATAGGTATTTATGACCGAACCGGATCAAAAGCATTGCTGTGTTAAGATGTTAGGTCTTGAATAATAATTTAATTTTGTTAGTGTATAGAAGTATTTTATCCTCTACAAGAAGGAAATAAAAGAAGAACACAAATGGGGTTAATTTTAATGAATGAAAGGGAGAATTTAGACTTATTTTCTTTTTTGATGCTACATTATTGATGGTGTCTAGTCTATAATAGACTAAATTAACCCCATTTGTGTTCTTCTTTTATTTCCTTCTTGTAGAGGGTAAATTAAACTTAGGCATATAGACAACGGTTTGAGATATTTTCTAACAGATGTAAATAATTTCATTCTAAACAGAAATCTTTGTATACATAAATATTTCAAAACTAATTTTGAAACTAAGTGGATTAGAATCTCAAGACCGGAATGTTAACCCTAAAATGCGTCCAGTGATTGGTGATTAAAATCAAATATGTTCGATTTAAATTGATAATGACGGATCTAAAGCGTCCATAAGGTTTAATTGTCAGTAGGATTGACGTTCGCAAATTCGCTGGAGATTTGATAAATTTGCAAACCAGTCCCCTCTGATTAAATGAATTTATCAGATTGTCAATCAAACTTAAGTTTTATTGCTTCCTTGTCTATGTGCGAACAATAAAAGATTTTGTGTCTGCCTAATGTTGTATATGTTTGGTTTTTTTCTATAATATACATATATGTTTATTATAAAAAATTTATAGATAGATATTTTGTATAATAGATAAAATGTGGCTAACAAGAGTGCATACATTGCACACAATTTGCTAATTAAAGTATATAGTGTCAGTAGGTATATGGTATTGTTAGATATCTGTAAGTTGAAAGTGGGGGTAGGATGGCGATTGCTATATAAGCAGTAGATAGGTACCTACCTAGCGCACGAGGCTTTTCTGTCAGTGTCTGTCGTACAAGATAGTTTGTCGGTTTCATCTTTGAGCGAGGGTTATTTTACTTAGTGGTTTGCTTAAGTTGTGTTTATTTGAATTGTGAAGAATCATTTATTGTTAAATAGTGGTGATTTCTATTTTAGGTTAGTAAATTTTTATTTTACTTCTGATTTTTAACTGTAAGTATAATTATTGGATCACTGCAATACGTAGGAATTACGTCTAATTTAGTTCATGTTTTTCAAGCTGAGACATGGATCGTGTACTTAAAGCAAGTGAAAAACTAATTAGCCTCAGTCTGCGAAAGATGTCCGGAAATTGCTTTGATGACATAGGCTAAGAGCGGCTTGGGTCAGCTAGACATGCTTATTTTACGCACATTATACGAATTTTTCCAGTGAATAACTCTTCTAACGATCAAAGACAAATTAAAATAATCCCGAAAATTCTTTACATAATATTATGATCGAGGTATGTCTCATGTGCAAAAAGGATTTAGTTCATCTAAATAAAAGAAAATAATACGTGTTTAATGATAATGAAATGAATTAAATACAAAAATTGTGTCTTAAAAACTAATTAATGGTCAATTTTACCTTAAGTTTTATCTTAGGTCTACTTCCTTTCATTATCTTTTATAAAGATTGTATTGATTTGTCTTTGTTTTAGAACCTTAACTTATGCAAATGAATTTTTTTATAACTCTCATTCTCTCTTTTGTTTTTTTAACCTCATTTTTTAAACTTGGAACTTCGGAATAGGATACTCAGCACAAAAATCTTGAACATGACTTATTCAAATATCAAAACAAAAAAGTTTTAAGAGCTTCAAAATTGGCTGAAAGCGCCAAACTTCTCAGCAAATAAGTGGGAGTAATATACGAAATGAAAAGCAAAGTTGGATAAACCAATATCTTGCAAAAGTATAAAATGTTAAAGATTGCTCGCCAAATCCGGTAACAAGTAATAGGTATATAGGTACTTACGCCTAAAATTCGTAAATAAATAGCTTTATCAAATCGGAATTGCAATAATATTTCTTTAGATTTTTTTCCGGGTCCCCCCTTTATGGCAGAAATTTTTATGCTATAATTTCGTTTGGCAGAATAACGGATAACAGAAACATACTGT
>DWBH01000889.1:0-10755 GCA_018230765.1 Ernsta delagoae
CAGACAGACAGACAGACAGACAGACAGACAGACAGACAGAGTTACTTTCGCATTTATAATATTAGTAAGGATTTAAGAAATTATTTAGGTATGTTATTTCTAGTTTGTAGGTATTTACTTAATGTAAGAAGCTCAAATATTTAATGCCATGATAAAAGACAAAATGAAATAAATGCCATATGAATTATTTTAGAAAATTTAATTTTATTCAACTTATAAATGCACCTGAAACAGAGACACAAACAGGCTACTTAATAGTCAAGGCCTAAAATAATCTCTGTATAATTTTAATACCTACGTATGTACGTATTCATCGATTTGTGAACCAGCACATGTCACATCAACAGTCAATCCCAGTCCCAATTTGACTTTTAAAAAAGTTCGAACCTGTTTCTCAATGCCTGATTAAATCCACAAACATTGGTGTTGACACCATTTCAATATGAAATACAGGATTTCGACAAAAAATAATTTTATTGCCAACTATGATGTTCAAGTCCCTAAGGAGTTTCAAATCCAAAATTTAAATGTTTTATTCATTATTAAGTTATTTACATGGTCTAACAGAACGTCAAAATATTTCAGTTCTTCAGCTCAGGGTGCGTTTCTAGCAAATGTAGACAAAAAAAGAGGGCGGAAATAACCTTAGGAAGGGTTTGTTAACAAGTAAGCTGTAAAAACATGAAAAACTATAGCCAATTTTTTTGTCATAGTTATCTTTCACAGGAGATTTTTGAATGATATTGAATAGCAAAACAACAAAAAATACAATTCAAGGCAAAATTTGCAAGTCAATCACTGGCGTGAAGAAATAAGGAAATTGGTAGGTACCTATACCTACCTAAGACAGAAAATACTGCTGACTTCATGGTTTCATTTTGTCATCCACCAAACAACAAACGTAAACGTAGATTTCGAAATGCATGATGTTGAAAGTTCCCATCTTACGACAATTTATTGACTGAAGGAACGGAGCCCTTCGGAGGCAAAGAAGCCCTGCGGACGTCCAACGAAGCCGTTCCACGCAAAGGGGCAAATGTAGGACGAATTACTGCGGTAGGGTCCGAAATAATCCAGTACAACATTAACAGTAAATCAAAATAAACAACCTACCTACCTACAGTAATTACTGATACTTCCTCATGTCGCCCATTCCTACTAATATCAAGTATAGTAATATCGGAAGCGTCTATTAAAACTAGTAATGGCTAGAGGTTTTATTCGCGATTATAAGGTACAATAACATAACAACTCCTCCCTCCATACTTTCCACGTTTGGTGCCATGACTAATGCTGAACATAGTCTGAATCATTATATAGATATTTTTTGTTTGTTGAGTTCTAGATAATGTCTAAATAATAATATATAATTATTATATTAATATGTATCTATCTTTATCTAATGTCATCTAACGTATTAGACACCTACAGGCTACAGGTGAACAACAATAACGGAAGCAAACGGAACTCGCTGTGAAGTTGGTTACCTTTACGCTGCCCTTGGTGATGTCCCGATTAGGATATTTCAATTCAAAATTGCTTGAAAACCTGCGCAGTAATACGTGAAGGCCAGGTTCATTCTTCATCATCGATTCTTGAAATTAGATTCATTTCAAGAATCGATGATAGGTTCTTTTTTATTTTGCGATTCCTGTGCGATCCCATTTTGAATGTGCTGTGCTCACTTACCTATCGTTTCATGTTTAGCGATAATGTATAGATTTTGGCAAGAAATTTGTGCTTGATTTATTTCCTATTTTGGTTAGTAATAAATAAAATACAATAATACATACTTAGCTTGGCAGTTTTGATGTTATAGATTAACTGAATTAGTAATAATATAATATTCATTCAATGCTATTTAATTTTTAAATTTACGTTGTTCGTGTTTAAGTCGATATTGAATTGACAAATTGAATTCAATTAGGTCATTAGGCTGATTATTTATACTTTAAAGAGTTTATAACAAACATCGAAACAAAGACAGTGAAAGTCAACGAAAGTAACCGTATAGCATTGACTAACGGTTGTATCTAATGTCGTTTACCGTTCTCCTGAATGTTTGTTTGTAATATGTAGAATGTCTCCACCAACGTATCACTTGACTTGTCACAGATAAAAATATTCTCAGAGCACATACGGCTAACCGATTTTAACTGCAAATATAACATAAATTTAATGTAAAATAAATAAGTAGAATAGTGGTTTGGAAGAGATGGTTCAAGGTTTTGAACCGCTTTTGCATTTAATCCCCCTTAATTAATTAATGATTATTTTACCACTTGGTAACATTTCAATAAACATAATTATATTGAAGCAGTAATGGCAATAATGGTGTCACTTTTCCAATGAGTCTACTGAAGATGACTATAATGATCTACGAGTCTACGATACGTAAAGGCATCTCTAAAGGCATTTTTCTGCTTAAAAGGTTAATCAATGTCCTCCTAGGTAGGTAATTACGACAACATTTTATATGATTATTTTTATTCATGTAAATTCTTATTATATTTTTTTAGTTTTATATAATGATTCTGTTTGTTTTATCACAATTTCTAATTAAATTAAAGATAAATATACAATATCTATAAAATATTACATTGTTTTAATAATAATGTAACGTTATTCATAGGTAAGATTTTATTATATCAATGGTTTGGCGACGTAGGTGGGTAAAACAAATCTGAATATAATACGTGTTATTCTATTAATGTTGTTGTTAGGAGACTGTTTTTAGAATAAGAAGCAAGATAACATAATTATACATTACTATCAGGGAAAACGTTCCGATCCGATCCAATATCAGTCTGTTAAAGTTCTAGGTTAGGGTATCATTCATACCTACGAGTACAAGACCTACGTCATTTTATTGCAACGAAATTTAAAATAATAAAGATTACTATCGACAGTGATACAATAAAGATGTTCGAAGATACGATTAAAATGTTAAGATAAGCTTTTTCAATCAAAAAAACTTTGAATTACAATAGAGAAAACTAAAGGAAAATTGAAATACATATAAATTATATTAACATTTAAATTACGATGAATTACAAAAACTATATTACGCACTAGATGACCCTCACAACTTCTTTGATATAAATTGAGTTAAATATAAACTAGCCATCAATTTGGATCAAACTGCACATAGTGTGCAAAATGTGATGAAAATCGCTTCACTAGTTGAGTAGTTTATCGCGGAAAAGTAACGTGACACGGAATTTTTATATATTTAAGTAGCTAGAAAATTCTTTTGATTGGTACTCTTATTAAAATACATTTATATAAACGGTAGCACGATGATAGAGCATATTGCGAGGCGAGGTGCGTCGCCCTCGGCTAAAAATAATGACACCGGTTCACTACGCGTATCATCTTTACAAAGAAGTCCATAGGTTTATGAGTAAGTATGAGGTATGAGCCGACCTTTAAATCGAAGCCGATTTTGACAACAGTCGATAATAATGTTCTTAAGCGGATTATTGTTCTTAATGATTATCAGACGGATATAGGGTTGCTAAGTTTAGTGACGCCTACATGTAGATACGCCTACATACATCAGTATAATGTACATTACGTAATCTAGTTTAGGGCAAGGTTGGCAACCCTAACCCTATCTAAGGAAAGAAAGCTTGGTTGCCAAATAATAATATAATTACAGGGTTTTTTATACTTATACATCTCGTGATTCAATCAAAAGTCGTTCGTATTTCGGTAAAAATTGCGTAAGGTAAGTAGATTTCGAAGTTCGAGTGAGGGTTTCATATTTTCAGAGGTTTCCTGCTGTTAATTTTAAAACAAGGAAAAGTATGTAGATAGAGGGTACCTATACCTATGTAACAAAGTGGTTGAAATCAGTCAACACGAAATATAAGTCATGATTATTTTTGTTGTGAAGAGTCTGATTAACAAATATAATAAGTAGGTAGGTATTTGCCGCGACCTGCCTTTATAAGCAGTAAGCCGGCACCAAGTGCCACCAGCAAACGCATTAAGTATTGACTGAGTAGACCTTGGAGGCTTGGCCACGGGTGAGTTGAAGGTCCACTGCTGACGCACTGAAAACCGCGGAAGCATCCGCCTTTTCGCAAAATTATCCCACGAGATACATTTTATGCAATTGTCTGCCTTAATTCTTCTAGAGGCCAGGATAGTGCACGCTTGTTTGTACCTACTGTAATTGTTCCTTAGCAACACATTGCAATTAATGGCTTCGTAATATTTCTGTTTGTACCACCTTCACGTCCTTCCTTTTATACTGCGAAGCAATTTATTGCGTTTCGTTCATTATTTCACTGTTAGTGAAGAGCGAAGAATATGATGAACACTAGCATAGTCTAGTATCTGTATTGTATTTATCAATTCACCCTCGGTTCAGTCAGATCTTCTCCGGATATAAGGCGTAATACACACTCATGTAGAATTGCGGAACTCTTAGACCAAAATAAGGAAGTCTCAATTGCGTTTCCCACCTCTTTAGTAAAGAAAAACAGCGGTAAAATAAAAACACTGCGCAACATTATCATGAGTTGCGTCTCGAGAGAGCACATGTAGACGTATACATACGTCATATACGATTAAATGGGTACGCGTCGACTCTAAAACCTATAGCCACGTGGTTGCCACAAAGAAATAAGTATTTATGAGATTGTAACGTTGGCACGGACGTTCTCGATTCGCCAAGATGGCATGCTATTTAAAGAAACGTGTATGAATGTAGTACAAGTTCAAAGCAACCACCACGACGCAGGTCGTCGTGATTAAGGTTAATTACCCCAAGGTCGGGAATCGCTTGAAGCTTTTCCTCTGGAAAGTATGATGTCACGTGGAGAACACCGAAGACAAAGGATAACAATCGAATGACATCTGTATTCCTTCCACAATGTATTTTATTATGTAGTTGACTAGATGATGCTTGCGACTTCCTCCACATGACTTTCAGAATTAGGTAAAGGGGGTTTTAAAATAGGTCAATAAAAATACAAACAAACTTTATCAGTTATCACCCATTTTTACACCCTAAAAAATAGAATTTTCGGAAATCCTTTCTTATCGGATGCCTACATCATTCATAAGCTATGTATAGATAGATAATACCTAAAGGTCTACTAGAAAAACGACAAATATGGATCCTACAATGATGTGTCACGTTTACTTAACGTAAAAATATTTTTTTAAAGCTATCAAAACGGAAGCTAACAAAATTAGACGAACGGTAAACAATGTCTATGTGAATGAACGAATTATACATTTGTAATTAATGAGTATGCTTAAATTATTTTAATTGAGGCTAAAAGCGATAAGTACCTATATCGTTAATTGACTAACTGATTGTATGATTCACTGCTTTATACTATATTTAATTATTTTAATTAACCATAATAAACACGTATTTTGGTCGGTATCGAATCGACACTATCGATCATCAGTAGAATCACACAAAAGTCAATCAACCGGTAAAGTATACTGTCTGATGATGTCGTCATATCGTAAATGATTAGGCAGTGTGTGATTAAGTGTTTAGTACAATAAATAAAAATAATAATTAAAGTAACTCATAGCCGCATATTTCGAACTGTATTGATAATCAAGATTGGGATCCATCTTGTGAGTGATTTTTTTCTTTTTTCTAAAAAGTTTTAGGTAGGTACCTACTTAAAAGGGACAAGCCAAGCCTCTTGCAATCGAATGTAAGACCTTCTAGCTCTAGCCCTCAACTCTAAAGGTAGGCGTATACAGAGAGGATTGCATAAAATACCGGAACGGTAACCGCACGGTCCATCTGATGGACTGGCATTGGAAATCTTTCTAGAACACCATATATGTTGTCAGGGCCGCGTTTACCTTGCTCAATAAACTAAGTATTTCCGCTTTGCAAATCGTAGTTTATCACTTGAGTATTACTGAAAAACACAACGTTAGAAAACCCTAAATGACCCGATTTACTCTCCAACTGCAACTTTATCTTCATCAACTCCTCAAATATTTCCATTCTCCGGTTTATACGACTTTAACGTCTATCTGCCTAGAAACAAGTAACTGGCGCGATTTTAATGCAAGGCCGTTTAATCATCTGCGAAATCCCCTCTCCGTCAGCCAATAAAAAAAACAGTTTACCGTTCAAGTGTTTCTAGAAAACGTTCGGTTCAGCGTGAATCACTATGGTTTGATGACCCTGCTGGCTCACCACAACATTATTTGACGTTACGAATGCAGAGTCGCATGTCTTCTAACAAAACTAACGGTATTATTTCGGTACCACGAGTTACCAACGCAGACACTTGCATTTTACTTTTGAACTTAGCACATTTCAATAAGAGTTAGGTAGGTAGGAGCTTAGGTAAAATTATATGTGTCAAATTTAGTTAAAATAAATTAATGCTAATTTGTACCTATTACTCACAACATGTTAGTTCTCTAGAGGAAGATAAAAACAATTAAAACGGCAAAATAACATGTAGGTAAGTAAGTAATTACCTACACACAAAATTTGATGACGTTTTAATCCAATCACGAAGGAAATAATAAAAGCAGCAGATATCTACTACATAGTACATACCTATAGTAAGAGTAAATAAAAGCACGTGTAAACACTAGATTACCACCTGTGTTTTAAACTACACAATATTTGAAAAGCATAGATTTTGTATGGTCGACTCTACCCATTCTCATATTCAGGACCTTGTGTACCTACACTACGCATAAGTAAGTAATGTATAATTTCAGTGCTCAGATAACCCATTTATGGGTACAGGGGATAGAAACAGAACAACAGAACAGCAGAATCATGAAGATTTATGCTTATGATTTCTATAAGCTACCGATTAAACTTTTAAGTTAGAGCATTTTAATCTTAACAAAATGCAATCAATATGAGAATTAGATGTTTCAGTGGCCACTGTCAATAGATCATTGTTTGTCAATCTGGGTCAGTTTATAGCATAGTGTGTTTTCAGTCACAGGTCGGGGTCAAAGTCGCAGTGGTGTCGCAAGTTTCGGGTCTTACGCTCCTCCCTATAAACACTACTCAAGATTAAATGTATCTTGAGAGCGGAATAAGTATGAAAAATGCGCACTCAATGTGATCCTCAACCCTAAATCCCATTTATTAATACGGGCCCAAATAAGCTGTATCAAGTAAATTTTATTTTAAAAATATGTAATTAAATAAATGTTTGATAAGAAAATAATACACAAAGTAGGTGCCTAGGTACCAAAATAGTAGGTAGTAATACTTCGGATAAACGAATGGAGAGCATGAGAGTGAAATTTCTGGAACATGCATGCGTAATCCCTTTTAATTTAGGAAATAGACGACTTCCACGAACTTTCGCTGAATAAAGCAAACCAGGGAAGTTATTGGAATATTTTAAAAGACTATCGAACACTGTTTAATTCTCTGAAAACGTCTTTGGTCAGTGATTAGAAATAAATAAAGATTAAGCTCTTGATATATAAGACATTTAAATCAAAATTTATAATATGTTACGAGATAGAAGGATCGAAATGTGTACAACCCATGCAAATTAACTGTGCACCTCGCGCTGTGACGTCATTCGAACGATATCGTTTGCCTAAAATGAGAATAATACTTCAAAGTATAAAAAATGACGCTTCCTGCTTTAAATTTTTAAAACTACACAAAGGACTTTGAAACGGTTTCTTTTAATAAATAGAGTGATTTAAGAGGAAGGCATCTAATACTAGGTCACTTTACTCGTGACGTTTTGCAATTAGATTGATATGATATTACAGCTTCACAATAAAGAGATGAAAAGAAGTGAAGGAGGTAGATTCTTCGTAGCCATCATATTTAAAATGTAAAATGTTGAAAAAAGGCAACTATTTTGTATGGAAACAAATATGCTATCGCTACTGAGCGCTTGCGGCGAATGCGGGGCACTTTGAAGAGAAGTGGGAGAGGGGTCACATTCCAGCAGAGTGCACAGTTGATTCGTATGAGTTGTACCTACCTAATTTAAATTGTTACAGAATATGACTGTGTCAATAGTAAGAATTTCAATTGTATGAGTGTGCATAAAAATTGAAATTATTGCAAACATTATGATAATGATTGGTTCAGATCACAAATAAAGACAGCAATAAAGATAATAATTACACTGCCCATTAAAAACATTTCATACTTTTTAAAGATTCAGATTTTGTTCAAGAGATCTGTATTAGATATATTGCAGTGGATGTTTGTAATTTGAATTCTTATCTGTGTCGACAATGCAAATAACCTCAATATGTACCTACTGAACAATGTATTTGAAATTGTATTGTTTCTGTAAGTAACTGTGCCAGTAACCCAGTACACTAATCTAGTTTAGTGACATGGCATCAAAAAAAATACTATTAATCAATTACATTTTACTGAGCTGCAGTATTTGATAACTATCTGTCAATTTTTTGTTTTTGTCTTCACACATTATTAACCCCCAACGCAAAAACGACGGTGTGGCTTAAGTTTGATGTCTGTGTGTGCGTGTAGCTCCCAAACGGATGATCCGATTTTAATGCGGTTTTTTTTTGTTTGAAAGGTTTACCAATAAAGAGTGTTGTAAGCTATGTTTGGTGTATGTTTGGTGTTAGGTGTGATAGGAACGTTACACACCCAGTTTACACTTGGATGTAATATAAAAGAACTTGAGAAGCAGATTACAATACCTACACTGTAAATATCAGGGGTTTTTAATCAATTTGTAGTTATGAGCATTATTGTTGTATTTCAGAGATAGAGTTTGATATAATATATATAACAAGACATTATGAAGTAATGTGTAAGAGACACCAGTCTAGAATTGTTTGGTTGGTTTCTGTCAAATATATTTGCAAAATTTTGCAACCAACAATGGGTCAGGGAACACAATTTCATCAATGGTATAGAATCTGTTAGTTTAAAAAATTATGATAAACGAACTTACCTCATACACATTTGGATGCCACACTTTGGTCAAAAACCTAATTGAAGGTGGAGAGTATGGGTAGTCTGCTGGAAATTTCATATGTGCCTAAAACAATAAATAAAACACATGTCAGTAGGCAATCTAACCATATTTGACAAGAAATATGGCATCTTAGCTGGGGCATGGCAGTGCCCCCGCCGAGTCTTGCATTGCCTATACATAAACACATTGTTTCAGTTGAACTGGCAGTGAATACAATATTTATATAGTTTTATATTGTCCCTAGGTTTATGCTGTGAAGCTTTTTAACTATGTACTAGGCAAATAAAATCTATAAAGGAAATGTATATTGTTTTTATGCATATTACACGACTTGGCAAATAAAAAGTAGATGGGTACATCAGATCAATATGATCCTATTGAGACATTATGATAAATGCTCAAGAGCTTTGTACTATTACTTTGTTCATAAAATTTTTAATGAAATTCATTATGGTTAAAGATTTATTACTTTGTTTCTATCTAAATAAAGCAAATAAATATATCATTATGAATTAAATCAGTTACCCACACTAAAAAATAAGTCAGCAAAATTACCTTGAAATATCCGCCTTGATAAAGCGTGTCTGGAGGTCCGAATATTGCAACTTCCCATTCAAACAAATTGTCCTCTCCCAAAAGTTTGACCCGAAAACCTTCCACTGGTTCCTCTTGCAAGCTTTTATACTCAAGAGCTAGCGCTCGGAGAGCTGAACTGGTTGGTACCGTGCTGGACATTATGAACTATCAATTTGTACTAACAGTCACAATATTTTCACCACCAGTAAAGTATTAATTACAAAAATTCAATTGGCATAACACTATTTAACTGTTTTGACCATCCACGTATTCACGAGGCATTTCAGTCGATTCGAGTCACAATAACAACGCACGAATTTTTGTAAACATTTCGCCAAATCTCACAGATTTATTACACTCAGTATATACCTTAGTATGGCACAATTACCATGGTACATAATCCGCAAAGCACAGAGAGTTCTAGCACAAAAAGAAAACGATTATTCAGTCGTCTAAACAATAGGCATGATTACCAATGAAAACGACTGCGTGTTCGCCTACACAACTGTCGCTGATCGCTGCTCAACCAAAGTCGCTGAGTTGCCCTAGCGAATATTTTAAAAACAGCTGTTCAAGAGTTATTTCCGTACAATGGCTGGTCGGTCAACTGGTCGGTCGAACAAATCGATTGTATTGTCTATCGAGATCAATCAAGATTATTCGAGATCACAAAATACATTTAATCGAAACGCGACCGTGAAGGGCCGACTAAGCGAGGCAGAAGATAATAAAAAATAATTTTATGGAGTGCAGCAACAGAAAGACAAAAAATTGATGATATTTTGAATTTAATAAACAAAACAATTTATTTGTAAAATATTTGTCAAAATCATAGAATAGGTATATAAAAAATATATTACATTGAATTTATCTAACACTTGCACTGCAATACGTGTAGTCTGTGACTGTCTGTGCTCTCCTGTCAGTGTAACGTCATTGTCAGCCTGCTGTCAGATTAAGTCGAAAATCGATTTCAAAATCGGTTTGTGAATATTGAATTTGTTGCTATTTTATCGATATCGACAAAAGCAAGCGTATCCCTGGCAAGCACTATTTAGTCTGTATGGTTGTCACTACTGTTTTTTCTCTGTTTGGTACAAAAGTGAACGAAAACTTTGACATTTATTTCTCTTTGACTTTGACATAAACCATAGAGTAGAGTAAACTGTAACCTTTTTTTTATGGCATAACGCGGTTTGCGCATTGCAACTGTGACCCTAATGCAACC
>DWBH01000890.1:0-10753 GCA_018230765.1 Ernsta delagoae
CGCGGGTTTAGGAAGTTAGGTTTTTTGAAAATGAGGCACCTATCCCACTGGGGCATCTATCTTGACTTTACCCTACGAGTAAGTGTGGCGTATTGGAATTGAAAAAAATGAGCTAAAATTTATTAGTACCTAAATTAGGTAAGTTAACTAGGGCAACTTTAACAATTAGTAAATATATATTTAGAAAAAATATTTTGCTACATTTGTGAGTATTTAGACAAATAACGCACCAGGTGGTAGGTACCTATATACCTAGATATTAAATTTCCAGTAAGTACATAGGAAGCGTGCTTCGCTCTTACAGCAATATCTGAGAATTTTGTGAACGCCACAAATAGTTTTTTTGGGGCGACCATCTTAGTCCTTATGTGTAGCAACAAATCTGTTTTCTGTTTCTCTCCTGGTGAGGTTGAGATGAGAACATAATTTTAAAAGTTAACCTTACATGTTACCGTGATGCACTTAGCTGGCATTAAATGGTCTCGCCTCGCTTTACACAATGCCTAAGAACCATCATATTATTTCTATAAAACAATAAGCCCACTGTAATATCAAAAACCGACTGTGAGCTATCTAGATAAATCCGGGATAAAATTCATTCAAGCGCTTTATCAGAACTCGACAAAGTTAGACAAAAGACATCACCAAGTTCTGTCAATTGAGATAAAGGGAGGTAAAATTACGAGGACAGTAATGCCCGCAGTAAAGCAACTTGTACCACGACTACGAATAATAAACTTGGCACTAACGACGGATTCACACGCACACTGCTAATGTCGTATCGTAGTGTATTTACTTTCTGACATGCTAGTTACTTGAGGAAGTTGCCTTATTAGCAGTACGTCTCGTGAAATGCGTGTAGTTTGTCATATAAAATTTACCTGTTTGAACTATTTCATGATAAAATATTCAAAATGAAGTATCACGGTGAATTCCTTGGGAGAATTAATTATGTAAGTATGAACATTCACTATAATCTGCTCCTTTATTTGAATATTAGTGTGTTCTTAATCAGCTTCATAGAATTTGTTCAAAAGTTTTAGGGTCAGAGCTGTGATAGATATTTAGATGCGTATTATATAACACAGTTCGCAGGCAACTTTTGTTGAAATAAGTGGTGTTTAATGCAAAATATAGTTGTGTACCGAGAAAGTACGTATATAAAAACGTAGGCAGAACACCTTCATAGCATATGCCTAGATAGGCACATCCAGTTAAGCACATACAATATATAGTTGAAACAAACCTTATATACAGCCTGTTCAGTGCGTCTCAAGCAAAGATCCAAATTGGCTGCAGATTACATATAAGTACCTTCATCACTACATGCAAAGAAGTAACCAAAGCAATCGCAGTGACGTATTGTGTAGGATGAGGCTGGCGCAATGCCAACGCACCGGACCGGACCGGGCCGGCATCGGCAGTCGCCCGAGTCCCGGACTCTTTACAACTTTATAAAATAGTAACTAGGCACTTACTTACCTATCTGTGTTATGGTCACTTGTTCAGTCTTTTTAGCTTTAAAAAAATTTGAAAGAAAAACTGATTTCTAACTACTACCTACCTACCTACCTACCTACTAGGTACATTTTAATTCAAAAGCAAAATATAGGTAGCGTAAAGGCAACTTTCAAAGCGGTTTAAAAACAAAATAAGGACCATTTCAAAATATTTTATAAGTACCTACCTGCATTCAATTCAATGTAAAATCTAATAATCTAATCTTATTAATTCAATATTATATATAATATTATTATTATTTCCCTCCTTTTGACGCAGGTGGGTAAATATAGCAACCTAGACTATGTTCTGTTATTTATTTGTTCTTTTTTTAATATTAAACTAAAGATTCTTTAAATATTTATTGTTTTAAAAAACTCAAAGAATCCAGAGAATTATTTCAATATTAATGTTGTGAGAAAAATCTAATTTATTAAACACAATGCGGAAAATGGGCCGGTCAATTCTATTGTCTGATCAAAACACAATTCGCCAAATCATAAATAACAGGAACAATAGTCAATAAAATTAGATATCGAAGAGATGAGACTTGGCCAGGAAAATAATAACCTATTTGCTAGTGCATTATGTACAAAGATGTAAGTTCCTTGATCACAGTTATTTATTAATCATTAAACCATTCATAAATATGTAGATTGTAGGTATAATTTAAGAATATTGTGGAAATCAACAACTGCAAGATACGGTAGGTAGCTATATAGCTACTTAGGTACATTCGTAAATTCTTGATGAAATCCGTGAACACAAAATGTAAACAGAAATTCAAATAGTATCTACTCGTAGGTACTCGTTAAGTGGTCATAAAGGCTGTCAATGTAAAAAATTAGGATAACAAAAAGACAGCACAACAATAAATATTAAAATTTTTAATACCTAGCTAGCTACCTAAGTAGCTACCTGCTTATAAAAAATTCATGAACCAATTTTGTCTACAACGAACTATGAAAATACCAACAAAACTGATTTAAATCAAATTTTGTTCACAGCTTGCAATTTGATTCAACTGTAGAGATGGGATAGTTTAGTAACTCAATTCATAATAACAATGACATTATTTTCTAATAGACGCTGACAAAGTAGCGGGGGTCAGCTAGTACCTACTCATATAAATTCAACTCACTTGCTAATCGGCCCAAGAATCCGGTAAGGTAAGATGCATTCAACAAAAATGAATAATTCATTTCACCTTTCAGTCACGACCCGACTTTCTTATAAATCTCGATAGCACTATTCAATACAATAAAATTGTTAGTTAGGTACAGTCTTACTCTACTCATACCTGTATACTTACGATATATGTAAATGTATTACCTGAATGTGAATAATTTTTTGATTTTAAAAGTGAAAAGACCGATTTTTGTTCCGTATTAGTCTTAGTAACCCTAGATTAATAACAAACTTGTAGCAGTACGATCCAGTGGACGAAGAAACTCTTTTTTATGACTTACCTATCTTACCCTACGATATTAAAAAGAAAAGTTTTTATGTTGTTCCCCAAGTTGGTCTACGTTTTATAAAATATACTTATTTAACCTTTTAAACATAAACTGTTGCTGCTGTAAATTGAAGGAAACGTATCTCAAAGCTCTTAAAAGCTTTTCAAGATTAATTTATGAGAAGACAGAAGATGTTATCTATCCTAATTACATAGGCATTGGTTTACATAATATACTTATTAAAGTGCCTTTTGGAAAGGAAAGGTATGGAAAAATATATAGCTACGTAGCTATTCACAAATTTTTCTACTTACCTATAAAGAAGACTGAAACGTATTACATGAGTATTACATATTTACCTTCTTGCTAGGCACAATTTGGTATCAGAAAATATCTAAAGTGATGGAATTTTTATTATTATTTTGATATTGTAATATATTTTAGACTACTTCTCATTATAAGTAGGTACCTAAATTCCGTATGTTTTAGTGTGAAATATTATCCTTTCCACTATATATTTTTTAAGTAGTGCTTGTGAAGAAGATACAGGTTTATGTATCAAAAAGATTACAATTCAACGGTTTATAACCACAGAACTAACAGTACCTAATACCTACCCCACAGTAGCTCCAGTTACTACTGTAGGGTATCACTGTTGTTGTTGTACTGAACAGAAATCTTATATGCAATGCACATAGTGAAATGTACGTAAAAAGACTAGTAGGTAATATTTTTAATTATTTCTTACTCCTCACAAGTTTACATAGAGCACGGTTTTCATTATTTTCTACTTAAAAAGATTTAATCATAGCTAAGCATAGCTAGCTCTCTGGCCCTTAGAGTATTACTCTGGCCAAACTTATCTCAGTGTTGGTTTCCTAAGAAATAATCAAAGAGATACAGGTGGATCCTTTCATGGCATAATGCCTGTCAATTTTCATTCATTCGTCGGATCAGCCACTTTATAATGTTATTTGAAAGTTATCTTGAAACATCTATCTTCGTATTGCTAATTTTAACCTAAGTACTTCATTTTTCAGTATGTACGATATCATAACAAAACGTTCATTTAGTTGATTGATTAAATAGGACAAAAAAATCAAGATCCCCGCAATGATTGCAAATTTATAGAACAGAACTACAGAACTATGGCAACCGATCCCCTTGTATGTAATTATCAATAATTTTGGCAGAATATAAAAAAATAAAATTTTATTTTATTAAAATTATATTATTAAACGTAATTTACGTTTAATAATGAAATTTTTAAACGTAATACGTTAATAATGAAATTATTAAACGTAATTTACGTTTAATAATGAAATTTTAACATGAAATTTTAATATAAATATATACAAAGATGTAGCTTCCTACCTAAGTAGGTAATATTATTTTTTATTGGATATAAATCATAGGTATACTTTTCAAATTAGGTAGGAAGTAAAGAAATATAATAAAATTTGGTCTGAGGAAAACAATTTCTTTGGTATTTAAAATATATTGGAGACCTATTTTTTTTTTATTATTTGTTTTTGTTACCTATTTTATTGGCCTATATACCTTGGTATGTAAAAACGGAATCATTTGTTTTCACTTCCCTTAAAAAAACTTAAACCTAATTTTCTTGTGTACCTCAAAGTTACAATTTTAATTAAACGCTTTTATTGGAGCCTGGGATTAAATAAGGGGTTGGTAATTAAAGTCAACCAGGATTAACGACCTTTGTCTCTTACAATTATAATTTATTAAGTCAAATGAGTAACCAGGCTTTATACAATATTATCCTGCTTTTATAAATATTCCTGGAGCAAACTTATAATTAATTTAAATAAGCAGATGAGACTGTTAAGTGGGTACTATCTCATATATGTATATCTATCATATTTTCGTCTTACATAGGACTATATCTACGTAGATGAATGCAATAAATATTTTTTTACTTAACTATTAGTTAAAGTAGCAATACTAGGTTACCTATCAATGAGAGAAGAGCAGAGATATTATTCCATGTATCTAAGTATGATTGAATTGCTTATTCGAATCGGCGCGAGTTCGCAACTGTAGCTGGAGGCGTACCCCGTCAATATTTAACCTAGACACAGACGCCGTTCGAAGACTGTTTGTCTTGTACACCACGACTCATAATGGCTGTAGGGCCTGTTTACATTACTCTATAGAATTTAGAATAACCTTGTTAACGTCTCCGTCTTTCCTTTCAATCCAATACTGTAAGGGATACATTTTACAGGTACCTACCTAACATTATAGAGTTGTAACGAAGTCGAATAGACTTTCTTTATAATAAATAATAAATATTTATACGTCAGTGCGAGGTCAATGACTTAAAAATCAGTTCCATTCATATTGTAATTGGTCGATTTCTAGTGAGTTATTAAGTTTTGTTTCGGCATAAGTAATCGTATACCTACATATACATATGTATAATACGATGTAGGTATGTAGAAATATAAATAACACCTTAAATACGTACCTTTACTTTTAAAAAGTTAGAATTTATAGGATGTAATAAAAGATGTTTCAGAAGGGCAATAATAATAATTCTAATTCGAGTCATGAATTCAATAGCAGCCTCAAGGGCTAAGATAACTTCGATAAAGTTTTGTCAAAGACCCGGGAACCCTTCTTGCCTTGTCACCTCATTTGCTTTAAAAGAGTTCAGCTACTTTTACAACAAATTATCGATTTTATATTCTGTTGCCAAAACAACTGTAACCGCGTAAAAATATTTTTGGGAACCTGAAAATAATAAAAGTTACTTAAATGTATTTTCTACGCATTGAGTACAAACAGTAGGTATATTTCGTTTAAATAATAAGAAAAGAAAACATTCCTTTAATTCATTTCTATATCTTTATTACTTTCGACTAGAGTAGAGCTTTGTACAACATAAACTACGATTTACGTAAAAACATATAATCTACACATCATTGTCTTGACGAAAATGTTATATATCAAGTTACAACCTTAGTTTCACAGAGATGTCAGAAAGATGATGAATAGTAATTACGTGAAGTGAAATATTATTTTTTATTTTATTATCTCATTCAAACACCTATAAAAATAATAAAATAACATTAATAAAGTGATGTATGAAATTCTAAACTTAATAGCTAAATTAGTTGATAATGTTATAAAGTAATTAATATATGTAACTATGTATAATATGCGTCTATATAAACATACACATACGTAAAAATATTACAAATTGATTCTAAACAATCAATCAGATATGCAAAACTATCAAAATAAACTATACCTAAGCATGTCAGTAATAAGACTTTAACATTTTGAATGAATCTTGGCACTTTTCATCTCACATAAAGCAAATTCTAATCAATGACTTTGAATTATTTATTAAATCTTTAACTCTATAAAGATTATTAGGGAAGACGTCATGATCTGCTTTCTTGCAAAATCCTTTGGCGTAACATTACCATATATAAGGCCGCTCCTCATAACATGCCACACAAAATATTGTAAGTATCATGCATCAAAATGCAACAATCAATGAGAAAAAAATACTCACTCTCAATTACATTAAGGTATATCAAAATATTTAGTTTGCATCAACCAAAAAATGTCAAAATCAGAGTAGTAGTATGAAGAAGGTATCTAGCATATGTAGGTCTTGTAGGTATCTAGAATAAATCATCATCATCTAAAGCCACAACTATTTTAAGTAGCTTGTTTAAGAGCGTTTTTACTTTATTAACCTCCTATACTCACACCGAATATTTACACGATATTTAATTTAAATTACATTAACTTATATGTGTCAAAAGTATGATCACAATATAGCTACTACATTTTTACATAAAAATAACTCTATGTTCCTATAATTTATGTCGTTTGTTATTATCGAAACAAGTTTTTTATTTACATTACCTAGACTAATAGTTATTAGGCATAGCTGCGATGCTAGTCCTTCTTTTGTACTTATTTCATAGAAAAATATGAATGTCCCATAATTATCACACAACACTTTCCGAGCTGACAGCAGCCGACCGTTTAAACTGAAACAAGGAAATTCCAATAATTCCGCATATATTTAAAATATTATTTTAACGGAAGCCTCTTAAATGTAGTTTTATACAAAATAACAATAAAAATTGTTCAATTAATAAAAAATAATAGTGACTACAAAATTTTACATAATAATAATATTTAACAACATTTCCTATACAAATTTTAGTGATTTGTAAGTCAATAAAACCAATGGAATTTTACTATGTAAGTCGATATAAGTATATTGTAAAAGTGCACTGTAATATAAAATTATTTCATTCGATAATTCTTCCTTTAGTTAAGCATACAGGCTAATTCCTATACATAACTATTTCGTCTTCTATCCCCAATTAGGTATGTAGGTATAAGCAAAATACACATAAGTAGATTATTTAATATATTTTATTGCACTTACTTTGGTGCTACGTTAGAAGAGAGTCGTATTCAAAGGGCGTGGGGTCGGCCGCCCGCAGATGTCACCACAATACTCCGCCTGATATATTCGATACTTCTATCTGATCTTCGACTTCGGCATCTACTACCATTGTTTGCCTTTTTCTTAACCTGAGGCGAAAGCTCCCCCACAGAATCAATGACATCACTATTAGACTAAGCACTGCTACCGTCCCAATATACTGTGCATAGCTCGTTTGTGTGGCATGATAAGGTGAATATTCAAGTTTGTTGTTAGGATTCATCGTATTCATTTCGGTATCCGCAGAATTGCCTTTAATGTGTCCTTTTACAGTGACAAGATCTCCTGATAGAGCTTCATCGTTTAAAATTGGTGTATTTAGGCGTTTGCCTGTAGTTGATTTTTTCGTTATATCGACGTCGGAGACATTCTTTTTTGAATTATGATGAGAAAAATAATGTTCAATATCTAAAAATCTATGGTCAACGTTCAGTTGGTCATTTTGTATCTTAATTTGATCCATAATTTTAGCAGATTCTTTTGCCTTCACTGAAAATGTCTCATTTATACTATACAGCTGTAGATTTTTTTTCTCCTTTAATTCCTTTCTATATTGCTGCGGTTTACCTTCTTTATTTAAGACGTTGTTTAAGGTGTTATTCGACGATGTTTTATTTTTCAGACTTAAGTTATGATTATAATATTTAGTACTGTTTTTATCTGATTTATTGTTGAGGTATCCATAATATCTTAATAATTTGTTGATCATTTCAGTGCTGTATAAATTAACTGGAGGCAAGCTATCGCTTATTGTAAATGTCTCAGGAAAAGTGCAATTATATTTAGTTATTTCCGTCTTTGCGTCACTCGTTGAGTAATAACAGGTTTCCCCAGAAAAAAGAGTCTTATTCCAAGTCAGCCACTCAGTTAACCATACCTCATTACTGCAATTTATTTTGTTTCCATGCAATCGCAATGTTTTCAGTTGTACAAGATAAAATAATAAATCATTCCTTATTCCTGTTAAGTTATTCATTCTCAAATCTAAATATTGCAAATGTGAGAAAGCGGCTAAAGCTGCTGAGTCGGCTAGCAACTGTCGCGCAAGACCTGGACTAGACTGCAAATGAAGCATTTGGACACTTTCAGGAGACGACATCGGAAACAAACCATCCTTTTCAAGGAATGAAATATTTAAATAACAGAGCCTTACATCGCGAAGTGACAAAGGTCCATCAAATGTACCAGATGACAGCGTTTGTATAGGATTGTTAGATAAATCTAACATTTCCAATGACAACAAGTCGTCAAACACATGGTCCTGAATATGCCGGATATTATTATTCTTTAGTTGCAATATTCGTAGATTTGGTAAATTTTTGAAATCAGGTATTGAAAGATTCTTAATCATATTTTCATTAATGGATAAATATTTCAGCTCGTCTGGAAGAGTTCTAGGTACAGCGATGAGAAGATTTTTATTAAGATTTAAAAATAACAACATTTCTAGTCTACCAAGAGAATCATCTTCGACCGCGACAATTTTATTATCGGTAAAATCTAAAGATTGTAGCAATGGATAACTATCCAAGTCTCCACATCTAATAGCAGTTATTTTGTTACCGACTAGCGAGAGAAATCGAACTGAATGCGTAAATGCTTCAGGCACTTGATATAGCCCCGTTCTGGATGCATCTATTTGCTGTAATCTGCGGCCAGTGCCTACCAATAATTGTGTATCCAGCTGTGTAATCCCTAAATGGGGGTTATCTGTCAGAAGTAATCTTGCTAGATTAGGCAATAGCTGCAATGCCCCAGGTGCTAATTTCCTTAAGTTGTTATGTGATACGTCTAAATGTTGCAATAACCAGTTATTAAAGTAATTCTCGTGAATCAGCTCAATGTTATTTCTGCTTAAATTAAGGTGCTGCAGATTTTTCAATGGTGTAAACACGTTTGTTAAGACAGTCAGTTTATTCTCTGATAAATCCAGTGACTCCAATTTTGATAATCCAACAAAACTATCTTCAATGATGTGCCTTATTTCATTATTTTTCAGAATTAACTTTCTTAGGTTGTAATAGTAATTAAAGTAACCTTTCGTTATATTTCGTATTTTGTTATAAGATAAATCAATTTCTTGCAAATGTAGAACCTTAATTTTCACAAGAAAATCTCTAATGCTGTTATTTCTCATAACGAGTGAGACAGTATTAATAAAAGGAATATCTAAAACAATACTGCTAGTGTTACATTTTTCACTGTATTGTACTGACACTTCTGTAAAGGTTTTGTTCATATACTTATCTGGGAAACTTATAAGTTTCTCGTTCTCGTGACAGCAAATATTCGTCTGATATATATTTGACTTGTCGATTAAAGTAATGTTGTATGAACATATTTGGCACGACGTCGTCAAGTTCGAGAGGAGATTGCACTGACGGATCCCTGATTTAGTCGAAGCAAAATTACAAATATGCCACAGAGATATTAGAATTAAAACTAAGTATTCTTTAAGGAACGAAGCCATATCTCTAAGCAAAATGCCATAAATTATGCTGGATTCAAAATGAGGTGACGCATAAGTTTGCACTGTTCAAAGTTTTTATTTAAATAAATCCCACTGTCGAGTTCTTTAGCGGTTTTTAAATGACACATAGTTGCAGTCATAAGTTAACGGCACTGTCACTTTCAAGTTAGCGCGTTCGGAACTGTTCTTCCATCACACATGATCGTTTGGGGAGCACTCGACTGTAACACTCAACGTGGATGCGTATCTGAAATGAGAGATATTGGTGCACGTATTGGTATTCGATTGACGGATGACGTATGGACAGGTCGCGGCGGTGGCGGCGATCGCGTAGCTGGCGTACAGCGGGCAGCGGCCGACGGCAGTGGCGGCGCCAGCTAGTCTGGCTGCGAGCCGCGTGAAGCGAAGGCGAGTGCCTCGACGCCGGCGCTCTGAAGCCTTCCCTTATGTCCTGGAACCTTCATTTTTATATAGTCAACTGACTTCTTTACCGCCACTATTTATGTATGTCACACTCATCGCTCCCTAATGCGATAGATACTCTGAAGACGTCAGTGTTTGTAAATGTTCGTTTACGACCACTTTGGCGGAGATTTTTCACTTTCCATTAATAGAATAGGTAGCTTACGATATTTGCGATAGTAAGAGCTGTGTATATAATAAAACATTTATAAATGACTAGCTGACCCGGCGAACTCTGTTTCGCATTATAGGCAATAAATATGCTATCCCACCCCTTTTCGTCCCCCTGTTGATAAAAAGTATCCTGTTCTTTATCCCAGTATCACACCAGTGTTTAATTTTCCATACAAATCCCCCCCCCCC
>DWBH01000891.1:0-10749 GCA_018230765.1 Ernsta delagoae
TATTCATGTTCATCACACAAACATTTGTCCTGGGTGGGGATCGAACCCACGACCGCTTGGTTTTGCAGTTAGGTTCGTTAACCACTCGACCAACCGGCCAGTCAATAGAGTAATTTCCATTAGTCATAGTTAGAGTTTACTGAACCACAATGTCGCCTCACATAAAATGTCTTCCGCATCGGGACAGTCATCGGCACCTTCTCGTGTGCAAACTAGACTAGTGTATTAACTTGAAACTAGACTTGCGTTCGTTATGGGAGCGGCGCGGTGGCTGATGGCATTTTCCCTGTTGAGCCGACAGTAAATAATCTGAATCGTATGGAATAATGGTTATTTGCTTTCTTTGTGGGAGTGGGTGGTGTTACTTTCTTAAATAGTACAAAATTCAATTGACTGATTACAATCCGTATATCAAAATTTAAAACTCAATTTCATTCAAAAAATAACGAAGTGTTTATCATCAACTGCAAGAGAATTTTGTCATCAATGTGGCGCTACACTAAGTAGTCATATATCATATGACACGAAGCACCGGCTTACAGGTATAATACTAGAACTTGGCAATATGCCAGCAACTATTAAGTATACTGAGAACTAGAAGACTATGTTTTATTGAGAAAAAGATTAGAGTGACTGATGTAGTATCATTTTAAGGGGGATGACGACCGCTTCATAAAATGAGAATACAGTACCTATTTGAATACTGTCATCAGTTTATAAGATTTACGTTATTAATTTCTAAAATATGGGAAGGATTTTATTAAAATTATTTCACTTACGGTATAAGTAGTCATTTAATAAGGTTCATAATATTATATATGAAAGGGAATCAAAAGATGTCATTAAAAAGAATTTTACCAAGTGATATATTACAATGGAATTTACTCTAATAATTTAACGAATGATTTTAAATTGTTATGTTATAAATGTTTTGCATTGTTATTCCTGCCGTCATGTTTCTAACAGAATAAATTATTGTATGACAATAGTATTCTGAATAGGGAGGTACAATAAGCTGTAAGTTCCATTAGCAATTCAAGACTTGTACTGGCCACTGAAGCCTATTCAGGCATGCACTAAGCCTGCGGTGGCATACACTAGTGCGTCATGCACCGCTGAGCGGACCAAGACGTTTGCAGAAACTGGCCGCTCGCCAGTCACCATTAGCTTCATGTATTATGTGGTTACATCGGTTGTCTTTGCCGATGAGGCTGTAGCCTTTTGATTGTCTATTCATAATTTGGAGAAAGACAGCCCGGCATAATTACAGTAGCGTGTTCCTAAAGTTAGCTCATCAATCCATCCCTCATCATTTTCCGACGGGGAATTTAGAAATTTTACTGTAATAAAACATAATGTTTATTTCGGACTCCTAAGTCTCAATTTAGTAATAACTAAAATTAGCATTAAATAAGTATGTTAAAATTGATCTCAAGTACACGTATGTAACTACCATCCGGAACGGGATCACGTGGCCACATCGTCACACGTACGCGCCAACAGATAGCGTTTTAATACGTTGTTAGTAGCAATAATTCATACACCATAAGCGGTGACAGGGAATTATAACAGTTTGGCTCGCAGCCAGCCCCCGTTGGACGGTGACCACCTCATAAATACTAGCTGGTGGCCGTGAGCTACCTATCTGCTGGAACACTTGAGTGCTATTCGAAGACACGAAAGCCTGTCATACATTTTGGAGTGTTACGAGCGGATGTTTTCTTTTAAAAGACGACACGATTATGAACTATTTGGCGAATACTGATTTTCAAGTCTTCTTTATCTTTGCTTCACTATTCTCTATTTGTACGCAAGCAACTACTACTATTTTAAAAGAGTTATGTATTAAGGTGGGCTTATACTGTTTATAAATTAAATTCAATATGTTAGATACACGTGCACAGCGCGTCGTAAACGATTGTCGTTAAATTAACAACTACAAATATTCTATATACGTTCCTGTTGCTTCATAAACACGTGAGGGGCTGCAGGCGCATAAGTCTTAATTTCATACTTTATATCCAAAAGCGTTTTTAGTTTTGTGGCATAAAAGTGATAAAAATCCATGCTTTTAATTTGAAGGCTAACTAAACACACTCGTAGTAACACGCTACTTCGGCGTTATTAATCATTACAAGACATCAACATTTCTTCCGTTTTTGTGTATGTACAAATAGAAAAGGTACTATTTTTTCGTAAATTGAAAATGAAATGGCGATTTTGTTAGGTAAATTCGGACGACATTTTTAGGTAGCTATACGAAAAAAGGTACCAACGGGTGAAATTCGGTGCGAATATTACTTTGAGCGCAATAAGCGAATATGAAACTGCAGGAAACATACAGTTCAACAATACGCGATGCTCTCATTCATACAAGTGGCTGCACGATAACAATATAGTCATGAATGCACAAAGTCTTATAAGTACTGTGCATTGCGCTATGACATTATGCAAGATGTTCAATAATGCACAGATGAATATTTTATGGCTTCGCTTACTTTAATGCGTTTGGGCGACTACGGAGTGATTTGGAATATTTTAATATTAATATTAACTGGATCTTGGCTAGATGCAATGCAATATACAACAGGCTCCAATACGGCGCGCGATGTGACAGCGCTGTACGTAACTTACATTTTAAACATAAGAAATACTGAACATGTTTAAGTCAATAATTTACATTCTTAGACATCAAAGTAAAACAATTTATGATAACATGTCATGGCAAAAGTTGCTACGTGTAGGTTACGTATGAAACTTACGTTAAATTTGGAGTGTTTCTACTCAGGGCGATTTCATAGTTCCATCGTAACTAATTATGAGAATGTACTAATAACTAACTATGAGTATCTATTGATTAGTTGTTTTTAACCGATTAGTCAGTACTATGTTTTTATAATGAATTAGTATTATTAAAACAAACAATCAAAAACAATAAACATCCCATCAAAATGTTTAAGATAGAGTAAGCATGTAAGATAATGTAAAGGTTAGTCCTCTATAAGGAATAACCGTCAAATGAAACGTCTCCCAAACAATGACTCCGATGGGAAAAAATGAAAGCAGGCCATGTACCTATATTGTCTGTCTACTGCGGTTTTCGCTGGCGAGGCTCGAACCCTTCTGCTGACACGCGAGCTCAAAACGTGACCCTTTGACATTCAATTGAACAACTACGAATTCTTACATAATGACTGATATATAGAAATTTTTTGCTAATCTCCACAAATTAGGTTATTGTTGTTGTTACTATTGATATTTGTTTTAATAGGTGTATGTAATGAAATCAAAGAAACCTTGCTGTACGAACAAGATGATTTTAAACCACCATGCATAACGTTATTAAAGTGTATGTGTTAATTAAAACTAGGGGTATTCAAATATGTACTCAAAATCAAAACTATTGGTTGTGTGCGTTGAATACTTCATGTTTAGCTTGACGCAAACGTTTCTGAGAAGGTTCGTTCTTCGACTTGTTATATTCTCTTATCATTGAAATTACTAATCCAATAATATTAGTTAGTTCCGACCACTGTAATATTACGCATTTCCTTATAGGGTGTTGTTATTAACTTGTGATAACCATACCTTAATGCTATGCATAATTTGATGATATTAGCCGCATCATGCGGATTGGATTGCTGTATGGACTTCAGTATACCTCATACCCACTTTCCTATTGCTGTTAGTGAAAGGATTACCTACATTAATAAATAGACTATTGCTTGCCGCACTGGTTAAATGGGACATATTGGAAATATCTTACTGAATTCAAATCGATTCGTTGCCAGCCTAAGCCAAAATTCTTTACATACTACCCAAGCCTGTTTGATCTATCGGATCAGATTATACGTCATGACTCAATTACTTAATTACATTCCGGCCGTCTGTAGACTGTAGACTGTACACCAAGTCTGTCTAATGTCGACACTAACAAAGCAATCCTACAAAAGCTAGAAGCAGGACGACAAATATCTTTCATAAATCAACTGAAGCCTTTCGCCTAGAAGCAAGCAGAGACAGGCTTAATCACATTACACGAGTTTTAATAGAACCAGTGACATCGTAGCGGTTTGAGCTTCAGCTTTCTGTAGTAGCGAGATACACTTGATCTTTATGATGTGCGTAACAATTTAATTTAACGTAAATCTATTAGCGACCGTCGGTATGATAGAGTGTGCTTCAAGAACTTCACTTGATATTTAAGAAAACATTATTGTATCGAATTGAACTTTCTAATTGAAACGATAGGTACTTTATATGTCGATTTAGTTAAAAGGTACCTTTCTTCATTGTAAAATAGAACCGATTAGAACTTAGAACCTCTAGTGCAACTATGATACTACTTCTATTTACTCGTATGTACTGCTAAGTATTAGAATATTTAAGCTTTTTTAGTGAGTTTCAGGAGGCCCTACAAGTACTTTCCAAGGGCGAAGGTAATCCCCAGCCAACTCTTTTACTATTCCGATAAGTCCTTTTAGATCGATATATCTTATCTGCATGGGGATTTTCCGTATTATTTGGTTTATTTTAATACAATCTGATTTATTTCTTGTGTAACTTATATATCATGATGAATTTTCGGGTATCAGCTGGCCTAGCGAACAATTGAGATTTGGGGCCGAGCTCAACAAAGTATATTCCAAGTCTGGAGATAGATGGTACCTTTGTAAAGTTCAATTTGTACATTGTGACAATGGTGTTATCAGTTTAAAACAGCAACCAAAGTATCCATTGCTACCTAGTTAGTTGTGAAGTTACTTTATGATCGTGAAATAAGATCACATCAGTAATTGCTATGGGGACCTATCACGTAAGAATAACATATGGTACTCTGAATTATGTAGTTATTATGTTTTAAATATACCTGTATGGATGATAATCCTAGCAATCCAGGAATAATAAGCAAACTTCGACCCGGAAAGTCATAAAACCACAAGATATTTGAACATTTCAAACGCACGTCAAACGCTGCCTCGCGCTTTCTCTGATTACGACCATACTTAATGGATGAAAATGGGCGGATTTCCTAATCAAATATAACTACCGCAATCAAATAGAATCTTAGAGTTATATATTCCCAACATATTGTGAACGGTGTTCCCCGATGAACGTTACCCGCAAGTTGTGGATTGAGTGACGTTTGTAGTGTGAAGGCGGTTGGCGATGTTGAGGGCGCGGCGGCCTCCGCTGAATATTCATGAGGCACGAGATGAGGCACGTGAGACGTGATTAGGTCTATTTTTACTAAGATCCACATTGAAAAGGCGGAGTTTGACTTATATTACAGTTTGCTGAAGAGCTCAGAAGAGACTAGTAAGCGATAAATGATGGTAGGCTGTGTGACGCGTGGATACACAGTCGTATATATGTCGTGGAGTAATATTGGAGTATTATTTGATAGCAGGCAAAATCACGACATAGTACCTACACCTGTGATGTAGTTTACAATGTTATATACCTGAAATAAAATCTAACTTTGAGTTTTAGATTCAATTTTCTCTCATGAAAGTCCAGTAACAACAACAGTAATGACGGTTGCAAGTAATGTCATGCATTTAATTTGCATCAAGAAACATGTGCCTGAAACTTACAGAAATCCAAATTTTATACAGAGATAGCGCTGAAGAGCTAAGCTAGAACATATTAGTGCTACTCACAAATATAAATAGCTATGTTACTTACAAAAACGATGATTATGTGATAAATATATTAAGTTGTTAACTAATTTTAGGCTTTCTAGATGATACTTCGGTACTACGAGCTTAATTTGTATTACGAGCACGTTATAATAGTTGATTGGCAGCCTGTCTTACTTAATATGCAGGAAAACGTTCCTCACCAACGCACCCCGCAACACGGTGGAAATTACCTACAGGTACATTTATAATTAACATTATGAATATTTCCAAGCCTATAAATCATACAAAATGTTGATAACATTTCATTTTTGGTGCATTGAACTAGGGTGTCATGTGACTGACATAAATCGTGTGTGTCTAAGCAAGTAGCTAACAGGATTTGCATAAAAAAAATCAAATCCATTAATTTTAGCATTTAACTCATTGAGTACCTACAGTTGACTGGGTTATTAACATCTACACCATAATATTAATGTATAATACTCTGTGTATATTAGGATTTAAAGTTTTAATATCTATCTGTAGACGTGTGGAGTGGCAGGCTTCTCTTAGTTTAATTTTTATGTATGGCTTCCCTGCCATTCCCATAACCTATTTTGACTTGCATTTGTATTGATGGAAGAGACATGTAGTTACACAACAAAAGGGATAGTGACTAGTCAAACTTAAACTCTTATAATCTCACTGTTTCTTTACATCCTACAAGAAAGAAAATTTAAGCTTAAGATATTAATACCTAATTTGTTTTGTGACTTATTTCACTTACATAGTTTTCATATCGTATATACGAGTACATTTATGTACGTGTAACGTAAGCGGTTTTGATTGCAGGCGAGGTTTGAATATTCATAGCAAACTGAGCAGATTCGTGACGGATCGCTGTACTCGAACTATCGCCTGACATGAGCCAAAGGCGTTAGTAGGTGCTGCATAACGATTTTAATGAGAGTACCTATGTTTTCGTTAAGCTGTAACTCCAAACATATGGAGTCATTTTTAGTGTAACACGAAGTAAGATAAAATTCTAAAGGGTCGTTATGGTTTGATTGTTAAGTATTGTAACTGTTACTTTTGAATTCCCAAAAGGGACATGGAAACTAGTAGTAGGGTACCTACCTACTAGTCTCTGCTATTAATTTTATGCATAGGTACAAGTATATATGATGCCCTGTGTTTCGTTGCGTGGCGGCAATGCGTTGCATCATTTCGTTTTTAAAATATCTCTAAGAAACATGGAACATCATGTGGAATTCTTTATACAATCGTATTAGAGGCGCTTGATGCATTGATCGGTGACGTAGTACTGAACATGCGAATCCCGCGTCGCGTGACGTGAATCCCGGTTGCGAACAGCACCTCTCGTACCAGCGGAGATTGCCGCTTTATCTCTGTATGTTACCTTGTTTGACAAACGCACGCCTTGTTCTTTCGCAAGGCTTTCATTTAACTCCAGTGAAAATAATGAGTACATGTGCGTTGACACTTAGTTACCTGCCATCTCTTTTATACAAAGCTTGTTACGAGAATAAATGACGAGCCAGGGAGCACACACATTCACACTCCTAGTGTGAATTTTATTTTTGCTCAAATATAAATGTTTTTGTTTAAGGAGTCTGCCCACTATAACGTTAATCATAACCGTGCTAGGAATGTTTTGGGAAAAAATATATTGGTTGTATTAAAAAGATAGCGAGGTGTAGTGGGCTAATTTCTTTAGTCTAACTAAAGGAATCAGGCGGGCTACTTGTCGGTCAATGGTCACCAGCACCTACTGACTTTATCACCTGAGTGTTTGCGATATACTTTTGCATATCGTAAGTAATTCGTAATAAGCGACCTTCAAACAAGCAAGCTAATTACTACCTACAATTTAAAATTATTAGATTATGCAATTTAATACCATCGGACGTTTTTCTACCATTTGAATACAATTAAAGAAGTCCAGAACCATAGAATAATGACCCGCATTCATAACAAGGACTCATCCAACTTTTTAAAAACGGTTTTTCTACATTGTTTCAACTCTAGATTTATACGCGTGAATATGGTTTCCTGGCCTCACCCTCACTATAGCGAACACTAACTGGCACCACAAACTGTGCTTGCCGGGATCACAGGATCGTTTGAATACCGCGATCCAGCTGATAGCAGATTGTTAAAGCCACTCGTTCACTCCCCACCGCGAGAGCCTCGCTGAAAACATTATAAGCTGCTCCTGAATTCTGTATTCACATCTGTACCTAGTATCTGAAACTGAAAAAGCTCGGTAAAAACACGGTTAAACCTCTAAATGAATTTCAAAGTCGAAATAAAGCATTATCGTAAAGAGTTCTCAAAATACAGGATATTTCGTAAATTGACGCAAATGCACAGCCACGTTGGATTGTGAACTTTAAAAGGATATTTTTCAGTGCACGTATTTCGCGAGTGCTATATTAAATGCTATTTGAATTTTTTAAAATTTTTGAGTTAACTCGTTTGTAAAGAGAATTATAATTGAAAAATATTTTACATTATGGCATTGCTGGGTCAATTTATTATGTATTGGCTTTTTTTAGTATATAGTTAAATTAATAGAAATTATTCGATATATAAACAACTTTAAGCCAAAACGGTTTCGAATAATTAAGTATTGATTGACAGACTTCTAGAATTTTTGGTGCAGTTGGTAGTCTATACCGTCTCCGACATTTCAATAACCGTAGTTGGCTTTTTTTTTGCATCTTAATCATACAAGAACAATACACATCACTAGCTAATCAATCAATTCTATAAGATCCTATAGAAGTTATTAAAACACGTAAGAATAAAGTGAACAAAGTTATGCAGCTTAACTTTTATTTAAGATTAGGGTCATTTTGTCTTCCAGACCTTTCCCTTATTCCTTGTTCCTAACCAACGTCACCTCACCGACACACTAGCGGAAATAAATGTAGATTAGTCGGTTCACGATCTCAAAGAATTCGACTGTAAAACAATTCAAACACGAAATTCTCCATTTAGTGAAGTAGCTAATAAAAAGGCCTTTTAACACGTCGCGCCGTGTGGCGCTGGCGGTCGAATCCCGGGGTTGGCGGGTGTGGCGCCGTTTCTATATTCCGCACGTCTCTGCTAAGCTCCACTCCGTGACCGGGTTTACTGCAGTTTACGTTAAACCTTTTATTAACGGACTCTGTAGGGTCTGCTATTGAAACTTTCAATGTACATGTAATAGAAGTTGTTATGAAATTTCAGTAGTTTTCGTTAATAACGTTTATTGGCTGCTTGGTATGAAATATCAACCTAAGTATATTTAAAATTCTCATAATCGTTATGATTTTGATGATGAAGCTTTACCAGCTCACTTTGGGATTATCGTAAGTGACCGTCTGTATGATGTCCAGAAATATTTAATTTATTATTATTTATGTATTTAATACTGATTATAGCTACGATACACACCTAATTTCCTAAATTACATTGCTCTCAATTAGACTTTATGTTCATCCCCATAATGAATCATATACAACACTTTTCTGTTGTCCGAGCGTGTTATAACACTTTAATAAAAACATCCACAAGCAATTGTCCCGCAAAACAATCAAGCAGTGAAAGCGCAGGTCTTTTATTAAAGCTGTACAAAGCGCACGTGACAGCAGCGCTCTCTAGCGATATAAAAACTTAATTCGCATGAATGTATCACCAACCGCTGTGCTGGACGCCGGCAGACATATAAACGACTGCCTTTGTACCGCCAGGTGTATTTACAAGCGGGACCAAACATGTAACGTGGTCGCTTGTGGAATCTCTTATAATTATGCTATTCGTATTTTTATATTAACAGGTTTGAGCCAATAATTTAGAATGTTCCTACAAAGAAAACTTGATTGCGGTGTAATTTACGTCCAAAAATTGTAGCTTAGCTTTGATTAGATTGTAGTTAACCTCTTAATTTTTTTGTCTTCTACAAAACGAGCGGGATGTTGTCTATTGTCATTGAAATAAAAAATAGAAGCAGGTACATAAACTGCATTATTCTGACTGAAAGTCTGAGACACGCTTCTTAAAATTTCTTGCTATCTGCTACACTTGTACTTATATTAGTTCACCACATTTAAAAGTCAGATTGTACGGCCAATAAGACGAATAAAAAGTGCGCAAGTATGTATGTATTTGCAATCCCGGCAGCAGCTGCGTGTAATGTGGGAGAGGGGGAGGGGGGGGGGGGGGTAGTGAACAGGGAAAGAGTCGCATCGTAATCGTTATGTCATATCACGGTGTCTTCGGGAATCGTTTCGCGGCCTATCTGCGTTAACGCGTGTCGTAGACATGTGATAGGGAAAGTAATATTGGAGCCGAACCATTTGCTGTTAATGTGAACAGCTGGCGTGGGTTTGTTAGATAGAAGAACGACTAGAAGACCTCGTTGTCATAGACATTTATGACGTTCAAAACAACTCTTCAATACTACTTATATTCGGCGGACGTAAATAAACGATTTTGTCTTGCGCGTATGTGTGGTCTCTTATGCTTAAACTATTCATTAAATTATTTTATAAAACATTGTTTTCTTACAAAAATTTTTTTTCTTAATTTTAATTGTGTGTTTAAGTTAATAATAACTGCGTATATAGGTAAATAATAAAATGTATCCTTAAATGAGTCGGATATAAGATATTGTCGAAAAATTGTGTGCCAGTCGTAAAATTGCTCATTCAATTTGTTGGTATTTTAAGTATGTTAAGGAGGAGGCATGCATTCGAATTACAATTACGTACGCAATCACATGTTCAAACCATTTCCAGTTAGCGAAAGTATTTTGATTCGTTTTAGGATAAGGAAAGGGGTTGGATTATTTCACGTAAGATTATATTGTAGGGAATATCAGTTTATTATTGTACAGATATCAGAACCAAAATCAAAAAATAGGTCTCACGAATGACCATAAAAGAAATTGAAGTAATCATTCGTTGATAAAAAAGTTTTTTTCAAAGCACAATGACACTCGTAATAGTGTATCTTTATCCTTAAATCACAGCACCATCTCGACGAATTGGCATATAAATATATTGCTGGTCCTTGCAAAAAGCAAGACTTGGAAGGAAGGCTGAAACGTCGTGATGAG
>DWBH01000892.1:0-10743 GCA_018230765.1 Ernsta delagoae
ATATAAAATCCTTTGTCCTGAATGACTGACGGATCACGCCACAGCCTAAACCGCTGATCGTAGGGACTTGAAACTTGAAGGGTGTATTCTTTGTATAAAGTAGTGATCCGATAAGAAGGGATTTTCCAAAATTTTACCTTTAAGGGGGTGAAAAGGAGGGTGAAGTTTGTATGGGACATCTTGATTTCTTGGTCCAAACTGCTTAAAATTTTGCATAAACATTAATTTAAAAAAATGATAAAAGATGTGATTCATACTTTAATGAAATTCAGCCCTTGAATGAATTATTTTTATGTATTTATTTTTGTATTGTGCTTTAGGAATATCCGCTCTTTACGCATGTGGACAAAGTCGCAAGCATATTCTAGTATAATAATATAATATTATAGGTACCTACTCGTCCAAAAAATTAAAGATTCATCTAGTAAAAAAAACTTTTAAAGTAGGTACATAATCTTGATGTTTAAAATAACCTAACATGGTACGTCAAAATTCAACTCTTCTCAAGCTTTGTATTTTGTATGCGATCAGGCATAGCTACTATCTTAAAACCAAGTTCTTCAAGCAGTGTTTAAGTTGTAGGTAACCTACATCTTTTACAGTCAGTAGTCTTGTTGGAGTCGAGTTTACACCGAACTACACTTTCACGTAGATACAAGATAAAAATAATAGTCCAGGGTGCCACAAATAGAATTTTTCATTATTATTTATCCTTTTTAGAGTACTTACAACGATGTTATTTGCCTCGCTTTGTCTGCATAGTGGTCTGAAGGGAGTGATCGCAATGATAAAATTAACAAAAAAACTTTTTGTTCGATTTGTGATTTATTTTTGGAAAATCTTTGACATTTTGAATGTCCCAATATATTATTATTATATTGGTGCCGCAAACTGTTATTCCACACAGGTGTCTAATATTTGTTATTTTTGGCGTCTTTCCAAAACTTTATCCAAACAATTTTACTTAGGATATGCCGGATTTGAATTCAGAATTGTATTTACGTATTATTTTATTGCAGCATTATTTTGCGACTTTTATGGAATACATGTATAAATATTTAAATAATTTACGTAGGTATTCAGAATAAATCAAATACATAATATTGCTTTACAACGTTTAGTTTTGTTTTTATTTATTTTAAGTATCTGTTTTGTGTAAATAAAACAATGTATAACGTAATTATTTCGAAATGACTAATTTCGAAATAATTACGTACCTACTTAATTTACTATGCTTCTTTAAAGTAAAAGAACGGGGACAGAAGGCAAATAGTCTTAATTTTTCTACGTTTAAACACTAGGTAGCAATGGACATTCCCTGTAGTAGCGATGTCAAGCTATAAATAAGAAATAATGAATGTTGCCGCAACGTGGATCCTCGCTGCGTAGCTTTCTGAGGTTTACTGGAGGTTAATTATAATGCGGATAATTTTAATACTGACACAAATACCTACATGCTTAGAAACTGTTAAATATAAAGCGACGCGCTGCTTTGCTTTATAAATGCTTATTTAAGCAATTAGCTTTAAAGGCGTCCTATTTGAATTTAAACTCCTTTGTCTTTAATATTATGGCGTAGAAGATCCGCTTGATAAAAATATATAATATATAGATATTATAACAATACCCAAGACAGTGTATTGTAAATCTATGTAACGTTCATGTGTAGATTGTAAGATGCTGCATGTTACATAATTATTGCGACCCATTTTGTGACCCTTTTGTGAAAAGGCTCATTCTACTTGTCAACAGCGGTTTGTAAAGCAAAGAAACAAATATGAAAACTTTTTGGTAACCTATAGGTAACATACTTCTGCATGTATACGTCAGGGCGACCACCTACCTTTCAGTCGGATGAAATTCTTCAAAAATATTTACGTAAAGTCAACATGAAATACGCTACGAGATACGTGGTAAAAATGCTTTGTGAAATATCTTCAGACTGCGAATGAATCAACCTTGTGCTGTAGAATTCGGTTTGTAAAAGTATGAGGAATGTCCCAATTTCTCTCCATATTAAGTGATCTACATACTACAATATCAAGTAGATACACGAATTAGTAATTGACTGACTGTACCTGACTTCCGCCTTCCGTTATTTAATCAGTCTAATTTTTTAGCCGGTATAGTAACTTTTTAAGTACCTGTAGGTATATTTATTCTTAGCCCCTAACTTCATGTCAGACACTGTTCTTAAAATACAACTTCAAGTTACAATGTAGCCTCTATTAAATAAGTAAGTATTTTTAAATGTTAAATTCGCAGAATCGGAAGCGTAGTGAAAATTCAACCCCTGCTCTGAATGCAACCAGAAATCCACACGAGTAGCTTTTAAACGATCCAATATTTCCACAGATGAAATATCGCCAGATAAAATTACTTAGCCGTTGTAATATATCCTCTCTCTTTTAAAGTCTTTTAGAGTGCTAACAAAATTTATTACGATTTTAATTGCATGTTACGTTGGGCATAGGTAATAAAGGGTGGTTCTTACCTTAAATTAATTGAATAAAAAATTTCAATGCTCTCTGGATGATTTTACCAAATCAAACAATTATATTTATTTGGGTACCTATAAACCTAGAGTTTTAATATGCTTCCTACGCTTCCTAACTCTAGACACATCTCTAAAACATGCGGACTTGCGAGCCTAATAAATTAGTTTCTACCGTGCCTGTAGATAGAGTGTAGAAAAATTAAGTTTTTTGTAGGTCTACTTTTAGACTTCAATTCATCTCCTGGATTTTGATCCTACACGAGCTTTTACATTAACAATTACTATCATTATGGAACGCAGAATTTTCGAATGAGAGTAATCATTATGCTCTTTCAACTTCGAATGAGGTGAAAGCGGCTCTATACGTTTCTTTTGACTGAATACATGTTAATCAAAGAGGGTGTTTTTTGGAGTGGAGCAATGCGGCTGATGAGTGAAAGAGATGCAGCTATATCTATTTCACTTGATACCATTGCTCATTATTTCTATTGTTTTATTCACTCGGCTCGACTGTTTTAAATAGAGAGTTTTTTGGGAGTTCCCTACATATATTAAAAACATGAAATGGAGAAAGAAAATTTGAACAGAATATTGAATAAATTATTTACAGAGAAAAACGAACAATGTATCCGTTTTACCTTGAAAACTACATCAGAAAGACGGTGACAAACTATAATATCTTGGTGTTGCCAACAAAATGTCTGTTAGTCAGTGCCAAGCTAAAGATGGCCTTCCAAATATCAAGGCAATGCTTCCGTAACCCGAATTGCATTAATATCAATATTTGAATTTCAATTACAGTAAAAAATAAGAAATGCGTAACATAGGTAATAAAGTAACAAAACTACCTACCTAGTGGTTAAATACGTATATAAAAATATATGTAACAATTCTAACCTAACTCTCATTGACATTGCTAATACAGTGTTTATATAGAGTACCTGCGAATTATTTATAAAGGTAGGGCTAGCAGTACGAAGGGTCGTTGAGAAGGCTGCATTGTTTCGCTTCCTACCCGTCACTCAAGGGCTTATCGTGTTTTTATGTAAGGGTTGGTTTGGCACGCAGTGATAAACTTCACAATAATAAAAAAACAAATTTATCCTTTTCACTTTTTATTATTAGATTAATAAGGAGATAAGTTGTTACATTTTCTTCTTTGTTGTGAAAAAAAATATATCTTTACTGTTTTTTAACATAAGTTACCTTTTACGGTAACAATACCGAGATTTAATCTGGCCTTCTTAAATCAGTATTATTTCAATATTACTTTGGTATTTCGGAACGTGATCATCACTTTTAAATAACACATCACACACTCGAACTTACAATATAACGAATACACCTACATTATTATGTTGGTACTAGCTGCTAATTCTGTAGTCGATAAATTTGGCAATTTTCATTAATAATAAACACCATGGCATAAAATAATCAATTTAACTAAACTTGGCCTCAATTTTAAAAATATTTGGGCAAAATGCTCTCCTACGTAACCATAACCCTTGATTTACAGACATCTGCTGAGAAGAGAACAATATAAATCACTCATTGAATACTTATTATTTGTAAACAAGCCCAGATAACATATAGCGATAGAAACACAGCACTTCCTGTTACGTTGAAAAGTATTCCAGTGTTTTAACAAATGAGTCATAATGTAATCGAATTGTATAATGTACCTACATTGTTTACCTAAGTAGGTTTTTACTTTACAAATAGTTTGTCATACCTACATCACGGTACCTAACTGATAAAAATAAAAACCAAAATTTAGTTAGTAGATAATATTATAAGTCATTTATATTCCTACTCAACGAATCAATCTTCTCCAGTTGTGGGAATAGATCGGCGGCTAAAGAATATGAAAAAGTTACAGACAGATTCCATATACCGAACCGAATATCTGAAGCATTATGCACCATTTTATGGTATAGGTACTTACTTACGTAAACACCTAGCTAGTTATACAATATATGACGATTTATTAATATAATTCTGGAATTTTTCAAATAACATATTGATTTACGTATCTAATTTTATTAACATTTGCGTCTCTGCGATGTCTTTATTTGTTTACAGTTTCATTTCTTCAACACTAGTAAGAATACTCAACTTAATTTGAACAACAAACTCCATTCAGCTATGAACTTGTTATTAGTTCAATTCAACTTTTTATCACGATATATAAACTTATTGAAACTCCAGCACCGTGCACTAAATTTATTCAGCAACCAAACACGAAAAACTCAGTTTTTAAATAGTAAATGAAGACTTTACTACTAGCTGCCTAGAGTTTTTAGGTCGCTAGTGACCAACGAGGTCAGTTTCGCACGTCGCCAGCTGAACTGGATTCCGTTGTATGTGTAAAACTGCAGCATGATGTATGCTTTGAAAGCTCTTTGGAACGCCTCAATAACGGGAGCATATCTTAGCCAAAAAGCCATAGAATAAATAATCTGTTGACAATCAACATAAATTATATTTTTCTTCTTCTACTAGGTACCTACTTGCTGGCGGTGAGGTTCTATTAGATAACATTATGCCTCTTGTTCGAGAGAAGAGGATTGATGAGCCCAGTAAGTACGCACGAATAACTTTTGTACGTTACGTGCATATTACGCAATTAGGACATTTCCTTAGCTGTTAAGATGAAGTAAAACATCATGATAAAACCTACATGTTACCGTCTACCAACACTTTCTTGGCCGACGTGGTGTAGGTACTACATTACGGCCTAATCCTTAAGCTGTATCTGGTATGAGTTGAAGTCCAACGTCATTATTTTAACTGCACTGCCTATTTTATTCTTTCTAGATATCAGTAAGAAAACTAAAACATCACATATGTACCATTAAAAAAGTTGACCATCAGAAATCCGTTCCAGAATCATTTTGTCCTTGGTTGTTTAATCCGACTTGGTTAGTACACTATGAATTGCAAAAATATGAAGCCATTGCTATACAAATTTAATTGCTAGACTAGAAGTTACCAAGGTACCTTCGAAACGTAATAATAATTACATTAAAACCAAACTAACAACAACTAAGTACACATAGGTATAATTATACATTAATGTTACTGTTTAAATAGAATGAAGTAAGTTTGACCGCAAAGCCATTACTCGGCTACGAGGTTCAAGTTTGCAAACGGCTGAATAATCTGCTTTAATATTGTAATTAATTTAATGGGTCTGTTAGAATATCCATATCTGCAGAACACCAAGAGGAAAGTACCTACCTACTATTATTTTTTAGAAAGTAATTTTATCTTTTTGTAAACTATCAATTACAAAAGACAAAATTACTTATTTGCAAAAATATGGGAAAAAGTAGTACCTATTGTGGGAATCCAAGGGCGATACTCCATACCAAAATTTATCAAAATTATTCAAACCGTGTTCAAGTCTTCAAATACATGTTCTTTACAAAACTAATTCATACTGGTTTCATTCCTTAAGTTAGATTTTTCCTTACATTTCTTAGATAACTAAAATGTAATATAAAATTTTAAGATCCTTTCAAGGAAATACTCAAATTTTATATCCCTTTCATACGTATATGGCCCATAAAGTGGAGAGGATTGATCATAAATGTTACAATGAACCTTTTTATACTAAGACTACCTTATGCCCGCGACTTCTTAATAGTGGATTAGGACTTGAGATAAAAGAAAAAAATAAAATATACGCATTAGGACATTCCCTATGCTTAGCAAAACACAAGACAAAACAAAAGATAATAGCTAGTATATTGTGTATAGGTGTATAGAGTTTAATTAGAATCGTTTAACTTATTTATTTCTGAGATTTTTGTTTGCCAAATTACGCTCATAACTTAAATGAGTACTGATAACTTTACATCACAAATACCTTTGTAGGTACATAATATGTACATTGAACAGTGATAAAGAAGTGAGTACGTATGCCGCATCTATCTGTTTACAGAGGAAGAAACAAAAATATATTGGTGCCAATGTTCCGATGGGCGATAGTAACTTAAAGATTTAGTAGGTAGCTACCTACCTACTTATACCAAGTCGCATTACCAACTTGAGATAGATAATAATAATAATTGTTATTTGCCGTCCCATCAGGCGTAAATCAATTAAAAAAGTTAAGAAAGTGCGTACCCAATCCATATCAATAGTTTCACGATTTAGCAAAGTTAAGTTAAAAGTTTTTCAATAAACTAAAGCTAACATCAAACTGTTTTCTAGTTTCTCGCAGTATCTGCTATCGTAAACTAAAGCAACGTAAGTACAGACTTGCGTCCAATAAGTTTACCGAAACTTGCTTTGTAGGTATTATATATGTTAGTAACGTTTTAGTGACAATTTATTGATAAGAAAGAGAAGAAAGAAGAGAACTTTAAAATGTTCCAGAACATTACGTTTGCAAATACGTAGCTACTACATGTAAACTAGTCCTTCCATTAGCCTTTCATTGCCCACAGCTGGACTATAATAAGTATTTATATAATGTAGTATACTTTATATATGTAGTTATCTTTTTTGTTCTTCATTCTATTTAGGTGCTCTTTTACTGAATAAATGAAATAATTATTAAATCGTAGATATCACTTGGTATCTATTCACTTACAGTTATCATAAGGTGCACTACATCCACACCATTAAGCACCATAGGAGCTTAAATATATAAGTTAGTAAAGCTAATTGAGGCTAAATAAATACGTAAGCAAATCTAACTCAATAACATACGTAGAAGGTAGGAAGCTACCCAACCTACGCTTCTCCATCACTTACAAAACTTTTTCCTTTCCCCTTCATTTATTCAGAGATCAAGTAAAGTAAAATATACTTGTAGGTACTTACTTACTGTGCCGATATAGCAGATCCACTTTTGTCAATATAAAATAATGCCTCAAAGTAAACATTAGGCACCTACATCCAATCTCTAAGTAATCCCTTAATCGATCAAACAGAATCACGTTTGAAGATGTTGTGAACTGTATTCATCATCATTAAAAGCTTTTATAATTAGTACGCTAGTAGAGGATTTTATAAGCTTTAGGTACATATGTTTCACCTTACATCATAGTAAATTTAGCTGTGTAGTTATTTCGATTTGAAATAAAAATGGATTATGTTTATGTTGAGATATTTGAGTTCTAGACTCTAGCTGACTCGGCTTATTACGTACCACCATATAATTAATAAAAATGATTAGTCGACTTACATTATTAATGAATTATACATATAACCTTCCTTTTAAGTCACTCTATCTATTAAAACCGCATCAAAATAAGTTGCGTAGTTTTAAAGATTAAAGCATACATACAAACAGCAGGAAGTGACTTTGTTTTATATTATGTAAGGATGAAGCAGTTGGTGCGATTGATTCTATATTACTTACTAGACATAGTGATGTCATAAAGATAAGCAGTGACTCTACACTATTTAAGAACGGAACAAACATGTCAACTTCACAATGAGTTACCTACCTTATATTATGTTCAGTGAAAAGAAACAATATATTGTATTAAAAAATATTGTAATAAGTAGCTATATTATGAAATAAAATCACGAAAATCAGCCGTAAACTTAAGTAAACGAAAACGTAAATAAGCTACTTATTGAAGCATCATATTTATAAGACATCATTATCTTTTTACGCTGAAATAGGTTCAAATAACTGCCAGTCACTTTCCCCTACCTGTCTCATCTTTCCGTGATAAGTGCCTACCATCACTGTTTACATTGTAACATTTACAACTCAATAGGCTACCAACAAAATTCTTCGATAACAGCAAATCTAAGAAACGGGGTCACTCTTTATGAAGCCGAAATATATCATCGGTGACCCTTGCTCTTTGCTCCCCTCCGATAAAACGTAGCCAAACAACAAACAACATTCGAACTAAAGACATTTATAATTTCAAACGTTTCTTTTTATTTACGTTACCATCTGATAAATGGTCTTAATGTTTATCCGATTCCTTTTTCGTCCAAACGGATATAAACGGATATAAGAAGGGCAGCGTGATTGTAAAGATTTGTATTTTTGTCCCTTGAGAATTCTTATAAGATACGTAAAACTAACTTTAGGTCATGATTTTAATTAGTACCTAATAAGAACAAAGATTATTATCATGTCTTTTTCACTGAAGTCTCTTTGTTATTTTTTGCGCTTATATAAGTACCAAACATATCTACCTATAAGTAGCCACAATTATTATTTCTCTGTTATATTATTGCTTTTACTACCAAGACCAATAGACCCCATTTCACCCTCGCTTCGTATAGCTATTATAACAATAGCTTAAGAAAGTAGAGTAATTTTTCGATGTATTAGTTAATAGTTATTCGCTAACGCTTTTCGGTAAGGGAACCCATTGATGGAATCAGGTCAGTACAGTTTTGTAATAAGGCTGTCAAAATTAATTGAAAATCGCGTCATAAAAATACGTAGCAATTCATGTTATCGCACTGAAATGCCTGACTCAGACCTAAAGCACTTTGACACAACTTTAGTCCTTGTGCTTTCTTAAGTAGTATTAATAAAAGTAACCATGTTGATACCATCTTTAGTTCCCGTTTTTCATAGTTATTTTCACATTTGAATGCATCTTTAAGTTCCTGACTACTAAGGAGGAAAATAATTATATTCTACATGAATTAATAAATGAAAGTTAAACAATACTTCTTCGGCCTATTTCATATTCACATGACACAGTAAGCTCATTGTTCAACGGACTCGTTATATAAAAACATGCTCGTCTACTTTTAATAATGCCTTTCTTCTGCTCTCATAAAGAACGTTTATTTCCTTCGCGTAGAGATTTTTTTTTTCCATTTAATATTATCTGTTCATCGCCTTTAGATATCTTGTCGCATTATGAAGCAAAAAGCAGTAGACCACTTCGCGCCTACAGCTGTTATAAAGTTATTTTCTCAAATATGCTCAAAGGAAAGGAAAAAGCTTATGAGCATTTAAGTGTAGGCCTGTAGATAAATTGCAGTATTTTCAAATATTTTTTAAAAATGTTCTCTTGACTATCTCAACCTTTGAACTCTGAGAAATAGGTAGCTATCTATACATATATTATAGTTTAAGTAAATTACGTGGACTAAATTTGAGCTTGGTCTAATACTGATGCTTACTCTGTCTTTCATCATGTTACTAAAAGTGACAGCATTACTTTTAAACCATGACTAGTTTTAGTCCACGTTTATCAGTAAGGGGGTAGTGTTTTAATAACAAAACCGAGACGCGATAGGATTGACTAAGTCCAATATAAAACGTTACACCTGACCTTCCTGCGTCTATTGGGACGAACTGGGCCATTTGTGCATATTTAAACACCGTGAAAAATATCCTACCCGAACGCGCCTTACGAGAAATCAAGATGCTCGGTAACTAAATAATGTATTGGATGCCTACGGGCTACGTCACTGCGGAACGATGTGAAAATATCCAATTATGCAGCTGTTCTTCTAACAGTGTTCGCATGGAGTGAAACAACCATACATACATCATTGCAATGTTAATTTACACTACTCGGGACACAAGAAAACAAAAGACAAACGCGTAAAGGATGTTAATAATAAGTTAATTATAATAAGATTTTTATTATAATTATAAGACCTAACTGATCGTATATTCTAAGTTAAAAAGTTTGAAGTAAAGTCTACTATGGCAGACCTAGTTATGGTAGATGTAGCCTATGGTAGAGTTTATATCTCAATTTCTGATTTTGAATTTTCTGCCGATGACATTTACGAGTATAATACTTATAAAACTTTTAATACCTATAAAGCCTTTTTATTTTAGATGTGACTTCCAAAGGTACATTTTTAGATAGGCATTAATTCTTTTATTGCGCTTGCATTACGGCGACGATGCGACGGCGACATTGTTAAGTACCTATCTACGAAGAATATTCAATTCAAATTCTCAACATAAATACAGTCCAACCTATATTCTCGACGTCCTGTTTTACACTTTACGAGCAAGCTTTAGCAATGTATAATATATATTGTACACATACACTAGGTCTTTGTTGCCGAAATCTTAAATGTTAAATGAAGCCCACCTACACAACAAAACATCCACAAGAAATTCGCTTTATTGAAGAAATTCTCCAAGAATAAGTTCGTAACGTAACCATAAAGCAAGCTCTCAAATTAACCTACGAAACTTTTGGTAAATATTTTCTGAACATATGTATTAAGAATTTATTATGCATGTACGTTTATGACTCGTCTTATAACCACTAAGCGAACTT